>MUZH01003346.1:0-12339 GCA_003012965.1 Juglanconis oblonga
GAGGAAGGGGGGTTAGTAAATTGTGGGTTTTGGTGGGCTGGAGTTGATGTTTGGTGAACTCACCGAGGCCGCGGCGGCGAAAGTGAGGAGGATTGCAGAGGGGCGCATTTCGGGTGAGTGAGGGTGTGATAATAGTCTACGTATACGATTGGCGGGTTTGGATTGGTCGTGCACTGTGCAACAAATCGCTGGTGATCTTCGAGAGACGCAGCCGCTTTTCTCACAATTTATATTCTACAAGCAAACACTCACCGCAACAGCAAGGAACGGCCGGAAAGGGGTTGCGTGCCCATTTATACCACTCAATGGGGTGCCGATCTCAATGATCCACCACCTCGTCTCGCCAGCCATGGAAGGGGAGGTTGCACATTCACAAAATGCAACCCGGGATCCGCGAAGGGAAGGGAGGGATCCTGGCTGTTTCATCTATGCAGGAAGTGAGCCTGCTCGTCACGTACTAGTGTAGTCACGGGACAGGCAATGTGCGATAATGCGGTGACGGTGCGGCGCCGTGGCGGAGCAGGATCTGCTGCTACTTAGTACGCGAAACCCCGTCACGCGGAGGCGAAGAGAACTGGGAGGCGGCAAAAGTAGACCCGAAGAACCTGAGCCACGCGCCTGCGATTGTATAATGTAGATCGTAGGCGGTCTTTTCTTCTGTGCAACGCCGGTTTACGCGGAAGTACCTTCGCCTCGACTTCCGAGCTTCCCCAGACGTTGCACGAGGCTCAGCTGACAGCCTGGGGTCGCTTCCTGGTCATTGGTTGGCAGCCAGGGCAGCTTGCCAGAGGACTGTGGGGCTATGGGGGCCGATTTGCATAGGAAGCCCAGTCACTGGGCTGTGAGGGAGCCGTGGGTGACGGCCCGGGGAGCATCTACGGACACCGATGATCGTTTTTTCCCCCGAGCTTCCCGAAACGTATTCGAATGTTGGCCCAGCTGAAGAGTTGATGACAGGCTTCCTTCCTGCTTTTAAAAATCCCATGTTTCTGCGAGCTTGTCCACTATACTCAGTCGCTTGAGATGCCAGAGTACCAAAGTAGATGATGTGTAGATGCAACTCTTGATCTGCAGAAGCCGAGGCTCACATCTAAACCATCGGTTGCATTTCACTCTCGGATTCGATTGGATGTGACTATGGCTTCGCTGGAAGTGGTAGACCCTGCAGTGCCGAGACTCGAAGATGGCTGTATAGAAAGCTTGTCTTTTTCGGACGATATTGGGACAGAGGCTTCACATGCTTCTAGAGCCTCAGTCGAGGTATACTTCTTGCAGACGCTGATCACTGGTTAGGAGGTATGCCTTGCTTGACCGTCGTCACAATATCAGCAGCTTCCTCGGAGTTCTTCGCCTCAAAGTCGTACCGCTTGGACTCGTTCTCCCGATAGATAACGAACTGTGTTATTGTTAGCAAATGGCTGCAGCCGCGGACTGGAAGACCAAAGTGCTGGTTGTGTGTACCTTGAAGTGCGAAGGGTGACGCCTGGACAACTTGCACCCAATCACATTGCTGAAATGCACCGTGGTCGTCTTGCTGCTGCTGTCTGTCACCACCTTGCCGTTGGAGGACGGCATAATGTGAATATACTCGCCATCGATGACGAACAAGCGTTCGTTCAACCCTGCAAACCGCATTGTCTGCTTGCGCCACACGGTAAAGCGCCTGTAGTTGCCGTTCCGGCTCAGCTCCTCTTGCGCCATCGCCTCCTTGGCCAAAGGGTGAATGCCCTTCGTCTTGGTGGCCTTCTTTCCTCCCACGCCCATTTCTGAGAACAATAGACGACCAGCCGGGGAGTGGCCGACCGGAGACTGGCTGAGTGCCGGTTCGTTGAAGCGGCGCCTGTGCAGTTCAAGATCCTGCATAGCTCCGATGGCTGACACGGGCCGGTCAAGTAGAGCCACTGCGCCTGAGTTAGGGATCTTGAGGATGTGGCTGATCTTGTCGAAGTTGCGCTTGCGACACACAAGCTCGAGCACCTCTTCGATATACATATCCGTGGTCACATCGACCGTCACCAACTGTCCAGGCGGGGCGTCCGGTGTCATGATGTGTATGCGCAGGAATTTGTGCTGGCCCCGCGCAGTGTTGCTCGTAGACGCCTGTGGTCGCGGTATGTCCGCCATATTGGCGCCTGGGCGATACACCGTATTAAGCACCGGGTTGTGACGACCTTTCGCTGGCCTGAACGCTGCTGGAGCTGAAGCCACCTCCACCGGGATCGCATTGGGCAGAGTCAACGCATTGGGTTGAAGGGCCGCACTGGGCTGAGGAGTCTCTTCTTCTGTCGAAGTCTCCGCAACAGCCTCCTCCGAATATTGCGGAGTCAAAGCCTTGTTCGATTCATACTCATCTTCCAAGGCTGGAACCAGAGCAAAGTCATCGTAGATCTTCGTGTTGGCTCTTCCTCTTCCCATTCTGGGCACGGCTGCAGTTGGCCGTGCTCCTTCGTTCTTGTTGTTCGAAGCAGTAACAAACTGGGCAACTGGCTTTGTGCGCTCCAGGGGAGGGAAGTCGTCGTCCACTTCGCCGCCCTCTTCGACCATCTTTAATGTCCACCAATTGAGATTGAGCTTCTCACTTGGGAGAGGTGGTTGAAGCTGCTCCTCGTTATACCGCCACAAAGAAAGGCCGATAAGATCGGACACGTGGACAGGACGGTCGGGTCCATTATCATCACGTACGACTCTCCGGATGAGAACCTCGAACGGCTTGGACGGCGTGTTGCAATATGGGGTGTAGATACGTATCATGAGCGGGCTAGCCTCGCCTTTTCCATTGAGCGTCGCGAAGCTTTCGAATGGTGCAGCTAGTTGAGTCTTTTTGGCGTTCAGAGCCTCAGAGATCAAGCTCTTGGGCGCAACCATGCTGATGGGCCGGAGGGTGCTGGTAGGTCTCCTTGGGGGTAGTTCACCGACAATCTGAGTTTGGGGAGGCATCAGGGACTTTCTGATGGTCGACTGCCTCTTGAAATCCCGAGGCGGAGTCCCGACCAGTTGGTGGCTAGGCGACATGTTTGCCATCGGTTTCTCCATCTCTCCGGCCAGGATAGATGCCGACTCGATGCTCTCGTTGAAGGCGGAGGACATGTCGGAGGCATCCGAGTCTTCCTCTTCTTCCTCGAGCAGGTCACTCTGCTGTCTCTTGACTCCCAGCGCAGGCTCCGACTTGTTGAGATTGGTCTGTATCCTAACAGTCTTCGCGGCAGCTCTCGCGGCGTCCCTGTGTCTCTGGTAGGCCCCGCCCATCTCCAGCTCGTTTTCCGAGGAAACCTCGCTGCTCGTCACTGTATCTCGTCTCGCACGCTCCTTCACGGTCTCCAAGGCAGACTGCGAGCCTCTTCGCGGGGGCGGGCGAGGCGAGCTGGCGGATGTTGCCTGGCGCAGAGTGGATGATTGTAGAGGGGAGGATCCCGAGCGGTGGCGCAGGGGCATCTTTGCAAATTTTATCTGCTGGGAAGCCCGCTCCGTCTCCTCGTCGCTGTCGTCGCTCAGATCACTGCTGTCCTCCTGTTCCATCTGCTCCCTGCGCCGCCTTCTTTTAGTTGCGATACCGGGGCCGACAGTATCCTGGCCCCCACCGGTAAGCATGCCGCCTTCTTCCGGTTCATCTTCGAGGGTCAAGCCCGTCCGACGAGGGGCCTGAAAGTATTCGGAGGCGACGGCGGTGGGGATCGGAGGAGAGTGTGTCCGCTTGATCAGGGAAGGATTGGCGCGCCATCCCCCGGCCTTGAAGGGGGCAGAGCTGAGGAAGTTCTCGTTGAGGGTGATCAGTCGCTCTCCAACACCATCGGCGACCTCGGTCAGGTAGCTGGCCCTGAGCTGGTACGAGACCAGGCTGGAGACAGGAAGGTCAGCACTTATCTACCGGTGAAGGGGCAGGTGGGGGGCAGGTGGAGGGGGTGTCAACCAGGATGTGCTTACTCTTCTACCTGAATGACAGACATTGTGAAGGCAATATCTGAGAGTACAGTTGTGCTATCTGAAGCCTCATGACTCCAGGGTGCTGATACAGTAGAAAGATGGACTGGAAGCCATCACGGTCCAGCCGCAATGCGAGGGCAAGGAGGTTGTAGTTGTGTGGAATTGGTGGACGAGTGATAGGTGAGGGCCCTTGCTCTGGGCGGTGGGCGACCCATGTCTTTTGCGGGGTTTCAGGGTCTGGGGTACTCCTTACTGCGGAGCTTGGACTTACCACAGTAGTAGAGCCGCCTACGTCGACTTCCCCAAATTTCCTTCACTTGCATTAACAACCTGCCTCGTTCACCTCACCTCGCCTCGCCTCAGTTGAACGTCCGCATCCATACGGCTTACGCGCTCCTCCCAAACCAAGATGGGTCTGGTAGACTACTCCGACTCAGAGTCTGATAACGACTCCCCCCAGACATCCACGCCTGCGAAAGCCGCCGCTGCGCCTACCGCGAAGAAATCCTTCCAGAAGCTCGTCGACAAAGCAAACCCAGGCAAGATCCTCGTCAGCCTCCCCTCCGCCTCCGCAACAGACGACGTCGCACCGAGCGAGGAGCCCTCAGCCAAGCGAATCAAAATCGGTGGGAGCAGATTCAGCGGCTTCGGCTCCTTCCTGCCTCCGCCGAAAGCAGTATCAACCCCCGCCCTAGCAAGTGGTGGCAAAGTTGCGCCCAAGGTTGGCATCAACTTGAAGACGAGCTCAGAGGCTGCATTCGCCAGGGAGAATGCGCCTACTGGTGGCTACGGCGACTACGGCGACGATGGTCTCACCAAGGCAAATGGTTCTGGAGGGCTGGGCTTGAACCTGCCACCACCTAAGGCATCAGCGTCGGCGCAGCCGTCCATACCGGAGGAACAGAAACCAGCAGACGAGGTTAAGCTGCTGGGCAGGCCATTGATGTTCAAGCCTCTTTCTGTGGCAAGGAAAACGAGCAAGAAGAATGGAGTTAAGGCTCCTGCTGTTTCCAAAGCCGCGACGCCATCAGGCGCACCGGCTCAGGATTTGGCTGCTGCCCCTGTGGCATCATCACAGGACCCAAAAGCGGTACCACCCCCCAAGAAAAAGATCTCTCTGTTTTCCATAGGAGAAGACGAACCCACCTTCGAAGCCATCCCCGAAGAAATCACTGAGTACGAGCCGGAGTTCACAAGTTACGATGACAACATCTACGCCGATGGTCAGCAACAGTACGCCAACTACACAGAGCCTCTCGTGTCGAACAATGCGGACCCGAATTCTCTTGACTCGATAGCCGACGACTTGGATCTCGACCCAGCCGCCCGGCGTGAACTGTTCGGACGCGGCGGTGGAGGCAACGGCAAAGCCACGGCTAAGTCCGTCATCAACTTCAACCTCGACAAGGAGTATCAACACAATGAGGAGCTGCGCGCGTCGGGTGCGCTGGACCAGCAGAAGCACAACCCACTGCGGGCGATCAAGCCGGGCAAGCATAGTCTGCAACAGCTGGTCAACCAGGTGCAGTCGCAGCGGGATGCGCTGGAGGAGAATTTTGCCAAGAACCGGTCTACGCAGAAGCAGGCTGGCTCGAGGTACGGCTGGAGGTGATGATGCCAGGTCACAAGAAGAAGAGAGATGGCTGGTCGATCTGCTGCTTCGTTCAGATTGTTCACTATACCCACATAGCATGCATTGATTTACAGACAAGGTCACCTGCAGGTCGTTTCGTTTTCCCGGCATACTTCGAAGGAGCCTTTGGCGAATCCTCAGTCTGCTCACAACCTGAATGGGTTGCTCCGCGGCTGGATGGCTTTGTCTGTCTCATATAGAGCTGGTCTTTGGCGCTTATTAGGGTTGGTATAGCGTTTTGAGTTCACTCTAGCTGACGACGGCCGCAGACTGCCCTGTGTCATGTCTCATATACATAGGTAGGCTGAGGAAAGAATCAAGGCCGAGTCCACCTCGATGAGTTTAATTGGGCGACCAACAGGAATTATGCCCGGTATACTAGTTTTCTGCATCGCTGGATGCGAGTCTTGACCATGACGACACCGGCAACATCGACAGTAATAGCTCCTTCGATAATAATTCCTTCGACAATCATTCTTCTTACCCCGTCCGAGTCTCGGCCCTTCTAAGACGGTTTATTGTCAAGTCACCAATTCTTCTCTTACAACCATCTCCCTTGGTTTTCTTCTCTGGTCCATTCCCGGGAGAGCGAATACTGACACTGAAATTCAATAGTAGCGCACCAACGACTTGCAATGTGACAAAATTCGCCAGAAATTTCAGCTACTAACGGCGACGTTTTCAAAAGCCACCCCACTGATGACCTACGTGATGAACTCGGCTGCTGGCCAACCACCCGTCTCTCCGAGCTCCTTGTCATATATCAGCTGGACTACGGCGTCCACTCCCCCGGTCTTTCTTACGCAGCGGGCTACAAGACAGTATTGTAGCCGCAAGCGGGGCCAACTTCGGCTTCGGCTTCAAGTACGCTCATGCCCTTGGGGAGTCAGAAACCGCGGCCGGGTGCTGCCCGACGCGCATGACCTGCACCACGACCCTCTACGTCTTGGACTCGGATAGGATCATCCATCAGACATGCAGAGGAACCGCGGTGAGGCGGCTTCTTAACAGGCGGGTCGACGACATCTTTCCTGGCTGCAATATGCGACAACTCCGGCGACCACCTCTTGGCTGGGTATACGACTTCATCATGCACCACTATATTGATGAATACCAGCGGCTTGACGGCTCTGTATGCCTCAATACAGGTTCAGATCAGTTGGAAAGCCCCGATGGTCCAACTGGTCTGGTGGGCAAGCGACATCCCTCCTACCGCCACGTCATCGATGTCGAACGGGACAGCAGGCCGGGATAGGCTTGGAGGCTGGCGTTCTATTCCTCGTTGTTATCACGGCTGTTCTCGCCTACTTCCTCCCACGGCGGAAGCAACGTACTGCCGCCGCGAAGGAGCTGGAGTCTGGACAGAAGACGCCTTCAGGAGGGTTACACCAAGCCTGAACTCCCAGCGGCTTTGATAACCAGAGCTTTGAGCTGCATGGCCACGGCAAGAGCCAAGGGCTGTTGCATAACGAAAGCAGCCGATACGAACTGGACGATCGTCAGGCTCCGAGATACGACCTTGACGGCCAGACTGTGAGGAGCGAACATCATGCTCAGGGGAAGGCGCAAGAGTTGCCCTCGGGCAGAAGTCACTCTTACCAGGGCTTGTTTCTTCAGCTTGAGTGATGCTGGTGTCCCAAATTGCAGCGTCAAGAGGCCGGGTAAAGAGTGGCCGGTATATCATCTATGCATCCTGGAAGAGAGTACCTTTCTCTCACATCTTCTTGGGCGTGTTACACCTAGAAGGGGGCGGAGAGGGGGGGGGCTGTGAGAGGAAGGGTGCCATCAAAGGAACCAGCCCCCAAGTACGTGTGACGGTTCTAGGGCACGATTCCTCGTGCATAGGAGTGGCCTCTTACGACCTCGCCTTTCTCTTCAATTTCGCCCCCAACCAAACCTAGTACTTCTCCATGTTCTGCTCTATCTCGAGATTCAATTTCGCAAACTAGATTTCGATCGCCTTCGTGGAGTCTTCCCAATGTCTTTGATCAACTGAGCATGATTTACGTGTCTTCCCAGGCACTCGCACGAGAAAGGCGATCATCATAACTCACACCTCGACAGGTTGCAGTCTATCCCCCATATTGCATCGAGAAGAAACAGAAAACAATGACTTCGGAGCTCGGGGAATGCCCCAATCACGGTCCGCGCGCCCTTGGAGCCAGAACACTGCAGGCGGGGTGTCCTGGGGGACTCACGCATCGCCAGAGATCGCGTCGACGTGGTTTTTCACCGTGTGGTCAAGCGTTTTGCGTCCTGGGAAGCCGGAGATGGAAGCGGGGTCTGTCTAAAGGCTTTTTTTGCTCGATGCCGCGTCGCCCCTTCTCGTGTTAGTCGGCGTACAATGAGGACCATTGAGAGATGCGGGAGGAAAGAAAGAAAGAAAGAAAGAAATAAATACACTAGGCTCGGGGTAGAGATAAGAAGCAGAGGTTTTGGTAGACGTAGGTCAGCAGCAGCAAGACCAAGGAACGCAAAACAACACACTGTCGTGAATGCATATGTGGCGGCGCACTGATGTGCTGTCGTAGCACACATCGACCGACGGTCATCTTCAGCGGTCTGCTGCATTGATTGCGCGGCAAAGACAAGTGTTGTGTAGTATGTCCTCAGCGGTTTCACAACGACGGAGAGTTAAGTAGCAGGACCTCAATCGGGGACGGTGAGAAGAGACATTAGTTCCATGAACCAGGCTCAGGCCACACAACATCCTCCGCAAGAATATCCTCCTTTTTTCCCCCCAAGATAAGTAAGTCAACGTTCAGTCTCGTTCCGCATGAAAGTGCCAGGGTGATTGGTTTGTGGTGAGAATCATACAAATTAGTCTATTGCCATGCTTTTTCCAATGCTATGCTTTGCTATGCTTTTCCGCGTGAGCCATCGCTGTAAGCCTTGTAATGTACACAACTCAACCTCTTTCTCTCTCTCCCCCTATGCAAGGGTTTTTTTTCTTTCTTTCTCATACATCAATTCATTCACGAACTTGTCTTCGCCTCCACACCCAGCCCAATCCCCTTCCTCCGCCCCTGCACCACACTCAACACCGCCCTCCCCACGGCATTCATATCCCCCAGGATCGAAATATGCCCCTTATCCGTACTCACCCGTCCGCCTCGCACAATCTCATACCCAGGGGGCGGCATCGCCTCCCGCGCCAGCACGACCCCGTCCCCGCTCCTAAACACCAGGTCATCGTACACATCCGCACACGCAATTGCCTCCCGGGATGCCACGCGCGTCGCGTACACGGTGGGTATCTCCTTGCCGTATATCACCGCGATGGGCGGATAGCGATTCGCGGTCTGGTGTTGGGGATCATGCTGCAGCTCGCGCCGGAAGCGCTTGGTCTCCGCGAGCGTGCGCGTCAGGTATGCGAGGTTGCGCTCGCGGGTGAAGGTGTCGGCGCGCTTGGGTGGGGAGCCTGTGCGCTGCTGTGGCTGTTGTGGTTCGCCTGCTGCGGAGGCATCCATCTGCGGCGTGAGGCCGCGGTCCTTTGTGATCCTGTTGCGCGGGGGTGGGGGGCCGCCGGCGCCGGTTCTCTGCGCGGCCGGGTCGCTGCCGCTGCGACCGCGGGACAGGGAGGAGAGCGAGTCGGAAAGGTTGAGGAAGGAGCCGAGGGAGCTGTTGCGCTTGGAGGCGAAGGGCGGGAGCGCAGGGCCGCCTACGCTCGGGCAGAGGCGGTGCTTGACCCATTCGGCCGGGTTGAAGAAGTCGATGTTATACTCCTCGCCTGTGACCTTGTCGATGAAGCAGAAGCCGTCTTCGGGGAGGAAGACGAAGGTCGTACGGAGGGAGAAGTTGACGTGCGCGGTGAGGACTTTCTCGTTGAGGAGGACGGCGTCGCCGTTACGCAGGGGCCCGAGGATATTGATGCACCGCTGGGGTGCACCGGCGTAGACAACGCCTGAGAAGAGCTCTGGGGCTTGGTTCACGGCGTGCCGCGTGATCACGCCGCCTAGGCTGTGGGCGATCACGAAGGCCCCGGTGGGGTTCTCGCCTTGGTTGGAGGGGAGGGTCTTAAGGAAGTTGACCAGTTTCTTGGAGAGAAGATGGGGGCTTAACCGCCAGTCGTAGCCGTAGTCGTGTATCCTAAGCTTTCCGGTCCTGGCATTTTCGCATTCGCGGGCCCTCTTGAACAGTCGTTTTGATATGTCGACGGGCCCGATGTTTTTCAACATTCCTGATGGGATGATAGTCTCTTCCATCTTTTCCTCGTCTTCCGGGTCCAAGCCCACTTCCAAGTTGACTTTCCTCACGTTCAAACCGACCTTGATGGGGACCCAGAGTTGCCTATGAGGAGGCTCAGCGGACCGGAGAATCGATCCTCTATACCCTCCCATGATGACCAGGTCGCCAGTAAGAGACTCCAATGCGGTGTCCAACGGATCCTTGGGGCCCTTGAGTGTTCTCAACGACGACGACCGGCTTGGGTCCATGCTCGTCTCTTCGATTGTGAACTCATTCTTCTGGAAGGGAGAACGTAGAGTTAAAGTACTAGGCATGCTGGGCAGCTTGAAAGACGGGGTGTCGAACGAATCCACGATGGCCTTGAATCGTGAATTCACTTGCTCGCGAACATGAGTGAAACGCTGGTCGTCCCCGAAACTCGACATGCGAGAAAGCGAGTGGTACAGCATGGACTCGTCCGAAGTGGATCTCCTCAGAGCCAGTGATCTCCTATCAACAATAGCGGGTGGGTGGACAATGCTAAGGCGTCCGCTCGTGTTCGGGTGAGCTGGCCGCGGTACTGTCTTGGGGAAAGTGCTGGAATGCCTTGGACTCTCGGTAGGCGGGGACTGGTTTCGCGGGCTGTTCTTTGGCGAGGTGTCCTTGGAATCCGATTTTGAGGGTTTGGAGGAGGATGAGAAGAAGGAAGGTGTGGGAAGTCGGCTCGTCATGAAGTTGGATGGCATGGGTATGGAAGGAAGCGCCTTAGACAACCGCCTCAGAGCCTCGGTACCACCAGACGAAGTGCGGCGATGTCGTGAGCCGCTCAAGACGCTCGCCAGAGCCGGTCGGGACGCGGGTAGATGCGAGTGAGTGGTGACCATCTCCTTAGGACCAGCCCTCCACGGGGTTGGTAAGCGCTCGACCGAATGAGGCTCAGGGGGCGGTATGGAGGTATGGGACGGTAAGTTGGACTGTTCCACTGGGTTCTCTGGGTTCTCTGGGTTCTCTGGGCGCTTCCTCTGACGATGATGGTGATGATGATGATGATGATGCTGCTGGGTAGGGGTTTCGTCCCCCGAATATTCGTCGTCCTTGTTCCCCGATGTGCCGTCAAAGTAGCTCTCGACGACATGGTCCATCGCAGCCACCCTCTCGGCGACCGGAGTCTTGGGAGAGGTGAGGCGCGATACGGCCGGGCTCATGGCCGGCTGGATGAAGGACTGCGCATCATCCTCTCCGTATAAATCCTCCTCTGATCCCGAGCCATCCGCAGGCGGGCTGGACTCTGGTGGTGGAACAGGCGCGGTTGGGAGAAGCAAGGATTGTGGTTTTGGCGGCGGGGGCTTGGTGGTGGTAGAGTCGCGATTGGACTCATCCTGTGCCGTGACGCGGCCTAGAAGGGCAGACTCAGCCATGGCGATTGAATGTTGGGTTCAATGAATTGCTGTGATCAAGGTGCGTGTACTGTTTGGCGTGGCTGGCAGAAGAATATGTTTCTTTCGTCCAGACAGCCGGCATGTCCGGCGAGAGGTTGAGATGGCGCACCACAGCAGCTGCAGATGGATGCAAGCACGTGCCGACAGGCGGAGAATGACGATGGGGAGTTTCTCGAGAAGCGGTGGATGATGAAAGGAGAGAGAGCGAGAGAGTGTCGGTAATATTATGCGGTGCCGCAGGATTGGGTTGGTCTGACAGGAAAGGAATAGCAACTATCCAGAAGCTAGAAAATAGATACCACGAATGCTAGGACTATAGCATGGGAAAGGCCAAGAATACGAGCCGGGCCTGAGTGAGTCTGCATATAAGTAACAAGCTGACGGCCGCTAGACGGAAAAGGAGAAAGGAGGAAGCAGGAAGCAGGAAGGAGGAAACAGGGGAATTTGCTGTCGTGGCGGCACAGTCAGATGTCAGACGAGGAATCGATCGAGCAGGCTGGCAAGGCGTGTCGGTTGGCACGGCCAGCTCAGCCCCAGTTTTCCACCAAAGGCAGAGAGACACGAGCTGCACAACATGATAAGACGCATCTGCTCCAAGTGGAAATGTAAATAAATACAATGAATGGCAACATTTGGGACAATTGGCGACGTCATGTCCCCCGATGAAAACGTCACTCTGCAAGGAACCTCGGCTGCCGGTTCGTCCCATCTCGTACCAAAGTACCTAACTACTTGTAGTGTACTAGATGCTTCTGTCTTGCTGTTTGTTTTGGTTTGTGTTTTGTTTTCTCCTTTCTCTTTTTTCTCGTCTCTTCTTCTTCCTGTTTTGCTGAGGACATGAGGCCCCTTCTATACTGCGAACAAACAAACAACATCAACTCAAGTATACATAGTACATACGCATCTACAGCCAACGCACATGAACCACTGCAGGGGCCGTATGCCGCGCCGCGAGCAAGGTTGCATCAACCTACCAGAACCGATCCAACTGTGTCATTCTTTCGACCAAGCCTTCTCTGCAGGCGTGCCGACTTGCATCAACCAAAGTACTGTGTACCATAGTAATACGCGACTTGCTTGCCCCAAGGTAGGTACTTGATATCCTGTACCATCATCGCGTCCCCAGACCGACCCGCTTTCGGTCGAAACCCGAGACCACCCAGACCACCCAGTCCCCCC
>MUZH01003347.1:0-12344 GCA_003012965.1 Juglanconis oblonga
TTATAATACCCTTCTAAACTTTCTCTTTATCCTCTAACTAATAATTTGCTCTAATTCTCTGCGTATCTTATTTTAATATAGTCTTATTATACTAGGCCTATTAGCTAGTAAAACCCTTATAGAATAGACAGCCCTTACTATATAAATGCTAAAGAACTACTTATTACTAATACTCTCCTTTAGAAGAGAGAGATTTTAGAGGATATTAGAATTTTAGCTAACAGCTAATTGTCGGGTAAGAAAGAGCTAGTAAACTTCAAAGGAATATAGAAGCACAAGATATCTATAGGCGGGTATGGATTCCTTTTAGTAGTAGATTTCATTTAGTAGCCGCCTAGCTGTATTTGCTTATAAACAAAGGCGTGAATAAAGAACTATATATTAGTCTAGATTCGGCAGGCGGTCTATAGCTAGTGGCAGAACTGGGCTGGCCTCTATATAGGGCTGCTACTGCTACTGCATTTCGTACCTACTCTTTCTAATAGATATAAACCACCGTTAACAGCTTTCCAGACTTCCTTACTATAGTGAAGAGAAGTCCTAAGCAGTTGAGACCGGTTCCCCCATTTCAGTGACCAGGACATATACGGGTACGAATTCAACAGACTCTGCTAAGGTAGCCAATCAAGTTAGGTAAGAAGACGAACCGGAGAGTAAGTATATAAGATAACTGCAGATGGTGACTGGCCGAAGTTGTCCTGTTTTTGTATTTCGATTCGTGGATTGACGATGTAAGAAGCCAAGCTGGGCTTTACCTCCCGGCTAACCCTAACCCTAACCTGCCTCGAGCCTGCGTTGTGCCTCCGGTCAGGCGAGCTGAGTCATCCAGTGGGATGCCTTCCCTGACGTCGGTCGGTCTGGAGCTGTCATGTTGAGGCACTCTTGCCTTCTCCCTTCTCCCTTCTCATATCTCAGCTTCGAATCGGACATTCATTTGGCAAAATACGCTCCATCCCACCCGACCTGCAGTCCTGCGCATAGCTTCACAAACAGCAGCAGTCGCCACGTCAGGTAGAAGACGCCACCTGTCACCTTGGCGCCGGGCACTCACGAACATGCAGCATTGCCATTCCTTACCTCTACGCGCGGACTCAGGACTCAGCACACCCTCAACCGCAAGGTTGCAGCCACACTTGCACACTGAAGAAAGCCTGTCTTGAATCGACGACGGCTAGGCTCTTGGGCACGTGAAACCCAAAACCTCTGTCAGCATCAACATGGCGGAAGCAGGCGCAGGCGCGGACACAGGCGCAGGCGCGGACACAGGCGCAGGAGACCACACCATCACACTCCTCCGTCACGGCCATGCATGGAACAACATGGTGTCTGGCTTTCCATGTCGCGACCCTATCCTTACCGAGAAAGGCCAACGCCAGGCGTCAGAAGTCCGCCTCTCACACACACCAGACCTCATCGTCGTCTCGCCACTCACCCGCACCCTCCAAACCGCCATCACCGCCTTCAAGATCGACAGCACGTCCTTAGCCCGAGTCCCAATACCGGTCCAGGTGTGGCCCGACCTCCGCGAATGCGGCGATCGGCCCTTCAACCTGTGCCGCACTCGCGCGCAACTCGAGGCCCGTTACCCCTTCCTCAACTTCGACCGGTGCAGCCGCTCCGGCGTGTACGACCAGACGCACTCGGGCCGAACCCGCGCCAAGCGTGTGCGCAGGCGCCTGTTCGAGCTGAGCCGCACCTATCGTCACATCGTCGTCGTTAGTCATCAGGGGTTCATCCGACGTCTGAACGGGGGCCTGCGGAGCTACCGCAACTGCGAGTGTTGGACGTACCATGTGGGTGTAGACTTCAGCATCACGGAGGACGGTGAA
Source organism: Juglanconis oblonga (assembly GCA_003012965.1). Classification (NCBI taxonomy): domain Eukaryota; kingdom Fungi; phylum Ascomycota; class Sordariomycetes; order Diaporthales; family Juglanconidaceae; genus Juglanconis; species Juglanconis oblonga. The sequence continues at coordinate 1,830 of MUZH01003347.1, forward strand.
CTTGCTGCGCCGCAGGTGGGGTCGAGTGGGCCGACGCAGGTCGCTGCTGGGGAGCAGCCCGAGGTGGACGAAGCGATGGACGAGGGGACATGAGGCTCTAACTTTATGGCTGCTATCCTGCATACAAGTATGATTCTGTTGGATAGTTCCTGAGGGAAAGATCCTACTTCATATTTTCACACCATGTGAACAGTTCCCTCGGCAATTCACAGTCCATATGAAGCTTTCAACTCAAGCATCATACAGGAAAGAAATAGAAGCTCATAATAGTGATAGTTCGACCTCAAGATGAGGTAATCATGCATCTCACGATTTGCCTCTTAAGCATGTTTGGAAAATAAATGCGTACCTCCTCCTATTGTATTCTCCTTGTTGTCATATCAAGCCTTGGCAGACAGCCTTAGACTTGAATTCATCGGTGCCTGCTTGTGTTATGCATCGTTCTGATAAAGCTAGCGAGCAGGCTTTTCCAAGAATTTTCCAACATGCCAAGAGATCAACCACGATCATCCCATGTTTGAGGAGAATAGTCTTTACCACTCGGAACGTCTACGGAAAATCAATGAGTGCAAACCTCAACCGAGATTGGGCTGTGGACTGTTCATCCATTGCCTGACTTGTGGCAGCCATGATTTTCTCTTGAAACCCTCAAACAAGTATAAATTAGCCGCTGTTGGATGCCATAGTTTCATCGAAACTATGGCGCACAAGGTGGCACCAAACAATGCAATAGCCATGGCCCAGCTTCCATGCAGTCTGTATAGGTACGCCATGCGTGCTCCACAGAGCATGCCAATTTTGAATACTGTCTGCAAACAACTTGGTCACTCAAGCTATGTTGACTGAGTCTAAAAAAGCGATGATCCAGGCGAACGAGGTGACGAAGCTGACGAGAATGTCTTTCTTTTCCATACCGTTGAGCTTCACATGCGGACTGTTTGGCATGAACATCGCAGCAATCGTTAGCAGCACCCCTCCCATGTCTTCGATATGTCTTCGGCCGCAACCATACATTATACAGCTCTTGCGGGTTCCACTTTAAGAATGGACGAGCGACAAGAAAACAATCGGAGCGGTGACCGCAACCCATATATTCTACCTATGGAAGATAGATAATTAGAGGGCATAGACTCACTTTATCAGATTGTAACTAAAGCATAAAAAACCGGGCTGCGATACGGAGTATCAAATGTAACCTAGTCCGGGTCGTAGAAGAATTTTTGTTCGTAAATAAGAGAATAGTATTCATGTGAGAAATCCCATCTGTTTCAGGTGACACGGTACCTCCTCTCGCTGTCAGTTATCAGCAACCTATTCGGTCTAGGCCGGGGTTGCTTTATACATGCAAACCGCTGCTTATAATCTAATGCTAATTAGGTACTAAGGGAGACTAAACCAGAGTTCTAAATATATTAAATAGTAGTTCGTAGTTAGTCAAATATATAGTGTATTTATAGTATAGTAGTGTAGTTTTATATATTTTATAATAGTGCTACACCTACTACAACTAAAGATTTATTACATAGAAATTAATGTATAGGCTTATTATCCTTTTAAAACGTTAATATAGCTAGATAGATGCTAGGCTTTCGATTATTCTCTTTTATATAAAGGAAACTATTACAGCTTTTATAGCTATTTTAATAACTGGAAAAACAATAACTATATAATAATAAAGTAAATAAAACAATAAAGCTAAAGTCTAACTTTCTAAGAAAGGTTAAAATTAGTTTAGTTTTCGATTAGAGACTTTTTTATATAATAAGAATAACTAAGTAGAATAAGCCCGGCTCTAAAATATGACTATCGCTGGCAGCTTTGAACAAGCTGCTTAGATTTTCAATGATTGTCTAAAAAATGCGTCTTGACTGCAAATAAATACAATACTTAAGGACCCGTCACTCCTAGTATCTCTGTACACAGCTGGTGCTTCTATATTGTACTTATGTAATTATCACATCATCTGGACACTCAGTCATTCCCACTGCAGCCATTTGTAAATCCCACCTTGAAGGCAACTTTATCGTTGTTAAAGCATCGAGCTCTGGACCAAATAGGCGTTCTTCGAGTTGCGTTCCATTCGTACCCGTCACTCGTCGGCTCGTCATAGTATTCAGATGAGAACTTTGTAATGCCACCACCCACACAGTCCTTGGCTGCCTGTTGCAGGCTGTCCCCATTATCATAGCTGGAGAAACCGGCGCCTCCTATTTCGTAGCTCCCCTTGAGAATCTTGTACCAGCCTTCACAGCGGCCGTGTGATGACTGAATGAAGGGCCATGGCCTATTCTTGTGTAGTGGGCTGACATGGTATGCCCAGCCACCGCGCTGCCACTCGCCGCCGAACTTCCAGTCCATTGGGTTCTTGGGGTCATTTGCATCACAGCTATTATTCATGTGTTCCATGCTGTTGATGCATTCATCGGCGTCATACTCGATCGAGTCTGACGAGCCAGCCGTGAAGCCGACCCAGAACTCGACTTCGTCGACCGTACCCGAGAAGTATGTCTGGGAATACCCAGACTTCCACCCAGCGATACTACTCGGCTCGGTGGCACTGTTGCAGAAGCCCTTGTACTTGTCGTTGAGCTGCGACCCGTCGGTATACGCCTGGGAGTCTGTGGTCTGGTAACAGGTGAACTTGTCAACGGCTGAACACTCGGGCGACTCGACACCGAGAACCTCGGCGCGGAGTCCCATAGCCATGTGCAGAGCCCACGAGGCGATGGTGTAGTGGCCTAGCTCGTTGGGATGGAACAGCTTGCCGGTGAAGTTGCCGCGCGTCTGACCCGTAGGCGAGTCGTCGTCGCCCGGGCATCCTGGTGGGCTGGGCGTACGGGGGTCGAGTCGGTGGAGAACATCGGCCTGCGGATTGATAGAATTGAGCAGAATGGAGCTGTACAGAGCAAGGTCGCGGTTGTGCTGCATGGTCTGGTCAAAGGCAGCGCGGTTTCTTGCCGCGGTCGCGTTGGCGGCCATGTTGTCGTACCACGTGCTGCCGTCCGAACTGCGTATCTTGAGCTCTCCTGAGTCATCTGCAATGTGCGTATTGGGCTTGAAGAACTGTAGGTTGGGCTGGGAGTCGTCGGGGTAGTTGCCCGTGGACGAGGAATCGCACATTTGACCAGCCACACCACCCTGTGTCCTTATATCCCAGTTTGAGAACTCGATTTTCCACTTGGAATCGTCGTTGGCAGCTGTCTCATCGACCACTGACTTGATAATAGCTTTGATCTATATGACTGGGTCGTTAAACGTCTTGCGGCGGACTCACAGGGCAACACGATGCGTACTCACTTGTGTGAGAATCTGCACCATGCCACAGTTTGTGCAGACATGACAATCCTCGACAACCGTCCTTGTCAATGGAACCAAGAACAGCGTCTGCAAGCCCCCAACTCTCCAGATTGGACCGCCGCGAACCACTGCCGCGAGCTTCGTACTCGACGAGACCACTGCTGCACACCCAGTACCCCCCCACCATTGTCTTCAAGGCAATTCCAGAACTTGCCTGCCACGGCCAGCTCGTCCGTCACGGCCCGCAGCCCTGGTGTGCCCAAGTTGTCGTGTGCCCATAGCATGGCCTGCCAAAATGAGTTGCAGTTGAACGCAATGCTGAGCGCGTTGTCTGGCGAGTCCTTATCGTGTCCCTGTTGACGCTGCACCCTTTCATGGAGCCTCGGCAGTCGGAAAAGCATGGCCTCTATCTGCCCCAAGATGGCACGCTCAGTAGCCAGGACGGCATTATATTGTCGACCGGCATTGAGGCGCCCGGGGCCCTTGACGGAGCCCATCAAGGACAGGTGTAGCTCTTTCAGCATGGGAAACATAGTCGGCAGTGCGTCGCAGAGCCACCGCAGGTCCTTTTGGGTGGACAACGTCTCCTCTGCAGAGGGACCTTGGTTCTCGTGGTCGCTTGGCAGTATATCCCACAGCAGCTCGAGCTTCTGGATGTTGGCCAGCCGCTGAACGAGGACAAGTCGCGGAAGGTTCAGGAGTAGAGGGCGTTGGTCCAAGTGGAATCGGTTGCTGGTGAATAAACACTCGATACCATCGGGATATCTTTGGGATGTTGTCGCAGCTCAGTTCCAAGCACAATGAAAGAAGAAAAACCGAGGACTTCAGCCATATAATATATAAGGCCTATTTAAAAGTGTTTCTGTTTGCTTAGGTTCTAGTTAAGCTAATTACGGCTATTAATGCTGAGTGCTTAAGTCTATAATTAGCATATAAACTATATCTCCTATTACCTTTTTTGCTCTAATATTATATCTTATCTTAGTTTATATTATACTTGCAGCTAGTAGATAATTATAATAGAGATATAAGTCCTACTGTATTTGCTCTCTCTCTTATAGAGTACTCTGCTGCTTCTTTTCTCTTTTATTTACTTCTAGCCTAAAGTAGTAGAATATATAGTTCCTTCTCACTAATATCTAGCCTACTTATCTTAATTATAAGTTTAGTTCGCTTTTTTATTTTCTCTTTAGCTATAAAGCAGAGCTTTTGCTTTATATTTTTTTATACTTTTTTAGCTTATAATAATTATTATTATTAAAAAGATAAAGGAAAGAATGCTTATTTATATTAACTACCTAACTTTTCTACTATAATATATCTGGCTTTAATACTACTATTTAAGTAGTTATTATTTTTAAGCTATTAATATAGCTATAAAATCCGGGATAGTTTCTTTTATATAATAGAGGATGCTTATAAGCCTAGCACCTAAGATTATATAGCGCTGCTAATATAAGCTATTATTATAAAGTTATATTAAGCGTTTAAGGATTTATACTAAAGAGCTTAGCAGGAGGTTTTTAAATAGAAAAAGTAGTAAGAACAGTTGTCTATATAAATTAGTTAGCAGTCTTCTCTCTAGCCTTTAAGAGAAGAAGAAATCAACCGGTTTAACTATACTCTTTTATTCAACACAACCTCGCTACAGCATAGTTGTAACAGCCCGAGCCCAGCGAAGAACAATTGCGTGTAAGGTTCTTACAAAGGTACATATCGTAAACCTGTTGAAGAGCCGTATTATACATGATAATAAGAACGTCTTAAATACTTACTTCTTTCAAGGCTGCTTAGGCTGCGGCTTAGGTTGGCAGTATTCTCTTGTATAGCTGAACTTGCGGATAGTATTGAACGGTAATGATCAAAAGGGGTGTTGTCAAAATCGAAAAGTATAAACCTGCCCGTCCTTATTAATTCCACCGTGGTCATTGAATATGTCTTGTGTTTGCGACTGCGAGCAAGTCAGCGACGTGTTATATGGATATTATTGTAAGCCATATATCGATAGCTAGTTATAAGAATGAAGAGCGTATTACAAGACTCGATGAAGTATTATATAGTATTTGATATAAAAGTAACGTTTTTAGGGATCTAGCGTATCTGTACTCCGAAGACAGAGATAAATTACTTGAAAGGTGACAGTTACTGTGCATTTGACAACTGATGTCTCCTGCTTATGTAATGCAAACGAGGAACTGGGAGCCCCCCGCAGCGAAACGGCGCTGCACGACCGTGAGCCGTCGCGTCGCGTTCCTCCTCACCTTTCCGCATCAGCAACCCGACGACTCTCAACGATTCCGCTCGGGACAGCCAACGACGACAATCTCTCCACACCCATCGCGACACGCATCAGACTCCACATCATCACATCAATCGAAGTGGAGAATTCTTTGTTTCGCAGCTGCAACGCGCTGCAGCGTTGACCGGCAACATGTACATCAAGCAGATCATCATCCAGGGCTTCAAGAGGTACGTTTGCGCGCGCTGCCATCCCACGTGCCGTTGCCATCGCATGCTGACTCTGAACCACAGCTATAAGGACCAGACCATCATTGAGCCCTTCTCGCCCGGAACGAACGTGGTCGTCGGGCGAAATGGTTCCGGAAAGAGCAACTTCTTCGCCGCCATCCGATTCGTGCTGAGCGACGCCTACAACAACCTCAGCCGCGAGGAGCGCGCCGCCCTTCTGCACGAAGGTTCCGGCTCCGCCGTCGCCACCGCGTACGTCGAGGTCATCTTCGACAACTCCAAGCCGCACCGCCGATTCACGACCATTGACGAGGATGAGGTTGCCATACGGCGGACGATCGGGCACAAAAAGGACGAATACTCCGTGGACAAGAAGGTCTGGTCAAAGAAGGAAGTCATGCAGCTGCTCGACACAGCTGGTTTTTCGAGGACGCAGCCCTTTTACATTGTGCCGCAGGGCCGCGTGACGGCGCTTACCAACATGAAGGAGAAGGACCGCCTGAACCTGCTCAAGGAAATCGCGGGGACCCAGCTGTATGAGGACAAGCGCGCCGAGTCTCTAAAGATCATGAACGAGACGAACAACAAGCGAGAGAAGATTGACGAGCTGCTGGCGTACATCAAGGAGCGTTTGAGCGAGCTGGAGGAGGAGAAGGAGGAGCTCCGAGGATTCCAGAATGCCGACAGAGAACGACGGTGTCTGGAGTATGCGTACTACTACCAACAACAGATTGCTGCTGAGGAACTTCTTGAGGAACTCGAGGCGGCAATGAAGGATGGAGGCGATAACGACTCGGAACAGCGTGTGGCATTCACAAGAGGCGAGAAGGCTATCGCCGAACTAGAGTCGAAGCTCAGCTCTTTGCAGCAGAACCTGAACCTGCTCAAGGTTGAGCGTCGTCAGCTCGAAGAGGACCGACGCGATGTCGCAAAGGCTCGCGCAAAGGCAGAGCTCAAAGTTAAGAGTCTCGCGGATAGCCAGTCAGCCCGTGACCACGCCAAGCGACAACATGACGCAGAACTGGAGTCGGTCAGGAAAGAGATCAAGTCCAAGGAGGCAGAGCTTAAGAAGCTCACCCCTGAATTTGAAAAGCGCAAGAAAAAGGAGGATGAGGTCAAGAGAGCACTGGATACCGCCGAGAACAGCCGGACTCGTCTCCTCAACAAGCAAAGTCGCGGCGCGCAGTTCAAGACTCGTGCCGAACGAGATTCTTTCCTGCAAAAAGAGATCAGCGAGCTGAACTTAACCATCGCCAAGCAAAAGTCGGTCTTTCTTGATGCTGAAGAAGAGGTCGAAAGGGTCAAATCGTCCATTCAACAATTGGAGCAGTCTATCACAGATCTCCGCGCCCAGCTGGAAAACTGGGGTGGTGGCAGGCAATCCATGATAGATCAGGTTGCCCAAGCACAAGAGACCCTGGACAACCTGAACGAGGAGAGGAAGAAACTCCGCCGCGAAGACGACAAGCTTGATACAGTTCTCGCCAAGGCACGAGATGAGAGGGATCGTGCGGAGCGCGAGCTTTCCCATGCTATGGACCATGCAACCGCTCGGGGTCTGGCCACTCTACGTCAAATCAAACGAGAGAGGCATATTCCGGGGGCATACGGAACACTGGCAGAGCTGATGGAGGTCCCCGAAGCCTACCGAATCGCCGTTGAACAGACCGCGGGCACAAGTCTGTTCCACTACGTCGTCGACAATGAGAAGACAGCAAGCTCACTTGCCACCGAGTTGTACAAGAGACACGGAGGTCGTATCACATTTATGCCTCTTGCGCAGCTAAAGCCCAGAAAGGTGAACATGCCGCGGGCCAACGACATCGTGCCTCTCATCAGCAAGATTGAATACGACGAGGAGTTTGAGGATGCCTTCCAACAGGTCTTCGGCAAGATGGTCGTGACGAGCAACTTGCAGAGTGGTGGGCAATATGCCAGAAGCCACAATGTTGATTGCATCACTTCTGACGGAGACATCATCAACAAGAGGGGTGTCATCTCGGGTGGTTTCATTGATACGCGCAAGTCACGTCTGGAGGCCGTTGCGGCAGTCAACCAATGGCGTGACAAATTCGAAGAGATCTTGTCTAGGGTTGAAGATACCCGCAAAGCGATTGACCAAAAGGACCAGGAGATCACCAAAGCTCTTGGGGAGCTGCAAAAGAGAGAGACACAATTGCGCAGAGCCGATGGTGGTCTTGAGCCCCTCAAGATGGACCTGAGGAGCAAGCAGGCCCAATTGGAGCGCGCGCGTGATCACCTTGACGCAGCAATCAAGAGAAGGGATACGGTGGACCAAAACATGCAGCAATTTAGTAGTGTGCTGGAGAATCTGGAACAGGAGCTGACCTCCGACTTCAAGAAGGCCCTCACCGGCCACGAAGAGCAGCAGCTGGAGGAGCTCGGCGAACAGGTGCAGCAGCTCCAGAAAGAGTGGAACGAGGCTGCCGAAGCTCGCAGACAAGTAGGCACCCGAAAGTCCGTTCTGGAGACGGACCTTCGCCAGAACTTGCGTCTGAAGGAGGATCAACTGAGCAGTCTGGCCTTCGAGGCCTCGTCTGCTGCGGATGGTGGCAACAATTACGCTGACGCACAGAAGGAACTCAAGAAGATGCACAAGTCTGTTTCGTCCATCGAGAAGAAGTTCGAGCAGAATGAGGCTCAGACTGAGGAGGTTGGAGCCCAGATCTCAGAGGTCGAGTCGTCAATAGAAGGCAAGCAGCAGCAACTCCAGGAGCTTGCACGACAGATCGAGAAGCACCAGAAGAGAATCGAGAAGAGCGCACAGCGGAAACATCTCATCACGAGTGAGATCGAAGAGTCTGCGAAGAACATCCGCGACTTGGGTGTGCTGCCGGACGAGGCTTTCAGCAAGTTCGTGAAGCTCAAGTCCAATGAGATACACAAAAAACTCCGGAACTGCAACGAGAAACTCAAGAAGTATAAGCACGTCAACAAGAAGGCCTTCGAGCAGTACAACAGCTTCACCAACCAGCAGGAGCAGTTGCTCAAGCGACGGGAGGAACTAGACGCTTCGCAAGCGTCTATTGAGGAGCTTATCGCACATCTTGACGAGCGCAAGGACGAGGCTGTTGAGCGAACGTTCAAGCAGGTCTCCAAGGAATTTGCCGAGATCTTTGAGCGCCTTGTACCTGCCGGTCATGGTCGTCTGAGGATTGAGCGGAAGGCTGACAAGAGAAGGGGTGAGGCGGAAGATTCGGATGAGGAGAATAAGAGTAGTTACGAGAACTACACGGGAGTCAGCATCAACGTCTCCTTCAACTCGAAGGTGATGGATGAGCAGCAGAAGATTCAGCAACTCAGTGGTGGACAGAAGAGTAAGCTCCCTTCCCCGTTCCCTCCATTCCATCCCATGGCGCACGCTAACTCACAACAACAGGTCTGTGTGCTCTCTGCCTGATCTTCGCCCTACAAAGCGCAGAGAGCAGCCCCTTCGTCATTTTCGACGAGGTCGACGCCAATCTCGACGCACAGTACCGGACGGCTGTCGCGCAACTGCTACAGTCCCTGTCCAAGGAGGCCGGCACACAGTTCATCTGCACAACTTTCCGACCCGAGATAGTCCACGTGGCAGACAAGTGCTACGGTGTGACGTTCCGGAACAAGTCGTCGGCCATTGGCTGCTACGACACGGAGGATGCGCTTGAGTTCGTCGAGGGCCAAGCGCCGAGATAGGCTAGGGATTTGCGCGAACGGTTTTCTCTTGAAAAGAGTGTGCTAATGAGGGCGTGCTTTGCTTCTTGTCATGTTGATTATGATACCGAACCGGAATTAGGGATGAGGATGGTTTTGCGCTTGCTTATATAACTACATGGTACTAAAGGAGAAGGGGAGTGCAGGTCATGGTCGCATATGTCCTCTGCGAAAATCAAACCAGTATTGCTGTACAGAGGCTTCAAAGTCGATTTGGAATCGTGTACAGAACCTCTAGACGGGCCTCGTTGATTGAACGTCATCATGAAGCTCTCACCTCGAGCACTATTGTGTACCTGTCACCGGATCACCTCGGCGTGCATCCCGAATGAGTCTGTTGGGTAAGAAAGATTCATTCCTCTTCATCATCATGATATCCTAAAACCAGCGAACGCCCCCGCCATGATGATTCCAATGAGTAATGTTGACGTCTGTCCACCCGTTTACATTACCATCATCCTCTTACACCGTCCCCATTACTGCAAATGGGTCTCCCATTTTTTACAAATTCGCAAACACAGCCGCACCGCCAAACAACGCGCCCATCCCCACCGCCGCCGTCCGCGCCGGCATCCCAGGGTTACTGGTCCCGCTCCCCGTCGCGCTCGCGTCCGTGGCCGTGGCGCTGTCGACGAGGCTGCTCACCTTCGCGCTCACGCTGGACCCCAGGCCGCCGAGCTCGCTGCTCAGGCTGCTCGCCACGCTCCCCGTCGCGGTCGCCAGCACGCTCGAGAGGCTGTTCAGGCGCGAGGCGGCGTCGCCCGTCACGGAGGCGAGGTCCGACGACGCGTCGGACAGCTCGGACGAGATCTTGGCGCCCAGGGACGAGGTCAGCGGGAGGCTGTGGTCGGACGTGAGGTCCGAGGCCAGGGAGGCCGCTGCCGAGGTGGCGCCCCCGATGGCGGAGGAGAGGCCGTCGCCGAGGGAGGCGAGGTCGGAGGAGGCGGTCTGTAGGATACCACCTGGGTTGCCGGAGACGGTGGCGGTGGCCGAGTCGAGGAGGTCTTGGGCCTGTTCGTTGGGGGGGGGAGGAAG
>MUZH01003348.1:0-12355 GCA_003012965.1 Juglanconis oblonga
GGGTGGGATGGAGATGGCGCTGTCGGCTGCTTCTTTTGTCTCAGGGAATTCGTCCTCGAAGCGCTTGATGATGCCGTCTAGGGTGCGCTGAAGGAAGAGAAGACGGTCTGTTGCCACAATTAGTACTAGATGCAATATATGAGTAGGGATATGGCAATGGCTTACAGTATGTGTGCCGCTCCTCAGTACTCTTCTCCGCCAACGTCTTAGCCCTGACCAGCGCAGGATCCAGACGATGCCGGATCTTCCTCGCACTGAGCAGCAAGTGCTTCGAGACATCCTTTGCCTTGCCGCCCGGCAGGTCCGACCTGGGCAGCGCAACGCCGTCCTCGGCCTCGCGGGTGAACTCCCCGGACTGTCTCCTCGACTCGTCTCCGCGATTGTTCAAGCAGCACGCCAGAGCCTTCGCGACACCCGTGCCACCCACGATGTAGTCATCGTCGGGAGCCATGTCTTCGTCTTCCGGCCCGTCGGGTATCATTACGTCGTGGCCAACCAGGTGCTGGAGCACGTCTGGGTATTCAGGGTCTTTCACGGCTATTGCCAGACCATCACCCAGTGCTGCTCCGCCGTTGGCGAGTGGGAGGCGCTCCAGGTTCCGTAGACAGTAGGCAACGATCTGCTTAGCCAAAGCCTTGACAATCTCGCCTGATCGCTCGGTCGGCACATCGACGTCGACGCAGACCAGGTTGGACGATAATCTGGCCGCAGCCAACAGAGAAGCATACAACGCTGATGCCTCTTCCTGTGTCTCCTCGGTACTTGCGTCCGCCAGCTCTGTGAGCTCCGGGTTCTGCAAGAAGCTGATATGCGCAATGGAGTCCATCTCAGGGATGACCTCCGCCAGAGCAATCACCTGCTCCGCCTTGAGCGCACAGTCGCTCAGATGGATCCGCTTCACAGTCTTCATCTTCGGCAGATACCTCCGCAGCACAGCCACCGCGCTAGGATCCGATTGGAACAAGTCCTGGTTGTGAGAGAGATCCAAGAATCGAAAATTGCTCAGTTTCGCCAGATGAGGCAGTAACTTGCACAGCGACGCAGGCTTCAAGTTGCACTCCGCCAGACTGAGCGCCCAAAGGGTGTTATTCTCCTCAATCACGCTCCCGAGGCTCTCGCAGTGGTCGCGTAGGTCGTTGCCACCCAGGTCGAGACCCTCGCATTTTCCACTCGTCAAGTAGCGCTTAATGTGCTCAAGGCCTTCGAGGTCGAGATCGAGATGTGCGAGCACGAGACGACGCACTCCGCACTGCATTATGCCGTCGAGGAGCCGGCCGAGCTGGTTGTGATCGAGACCGGTATTGCTCAAGTTCAGCAGCTCGAGGGTCGATCCTCCGAGGCGTTCCCCGATAGACCTTGCAAACAGCGCGGGCATGTCGAGGTGCCCCTTGTCATCATCGCGGTGCGTGAAGTGGTGAATGTGTCCATTAGTTGTTGCTTGCTGCGGTGGTTTCGGAAAGGCAATGTCGGCCAGATCGAGGCTCACGAGGGATCTGCACATGTAAACAAACAAGCACAAATGCTTCCACCCCTCAGGTCCAAGTTTGTTGCCTTTCAGCACTAGGCGCTCGACCACGCCACCCTGCTCGATGAGGCCGTCTGGCACACTGTAAGGTCGTTTCGTGGGCACAGTCGTCTTCCTGGAGGCGAGCAGGCCTGCTAGCACAACCCTGAGTCCTTCATCAGTGAGGCCGCAGTTTTCTAATATTACTTCCTTGACAGGCACGACGGCCAGGAAGTCCCCGAGGGTGATGAGATCTGGCACTTGCATCCAGTAGCTGGCGAGGTCGAGCTTCTCGACGATGCCGGTAGAGGTCGTGTTAGAAGATGAAAGAAGCTGTTCGGTGATCTTCTTTAGGATAGGGGTTTCCCGCAGCTGACAGCATCTTCGGTAGATACGAACGGGGTTTGTTGTAGGAGCAACCTGGGTCCTCGGCGTAGTTGGAGCTGATGGGTCGGATGTGTCGGTGTCGAGGTGGAGCTCAAGGGGAATCTGCCCATTTGCCTCCGCCAGCTTCCGCTTTTTCTCTTTTCTGGCCTTTCTCTCTTCTTCACTCCTCTTCTTCTTCTCTTTCTTCTTGGTCCCACAGATGTTATCTGCTGGAGGTTCTGCTTCCTTGGGTGGCGAGTCCTTCCCATTCTCCTCACCTTCCTTCACAGGCTCCTTGGGCAATTTCTCTCCCGAGATATCAACGGCACCCTTCTGCTCTTTCTGCTCCTCCACAGCTTTGGGGTTCTTCAGTGCTTCGCCCTCGCCCTTCTCAGCCAGCTTGCGCTTCTCCGTTTTGCTGCCCACGGCACACACCTTCGGTGAGCTGGATCCCCCCTCGGCGTATTTAGGCATTGGCGCGATCTCGACATCCACACAAAAGGCCACCCTCCTCAACTTGGCCTGGTGCAGGTCCTCCAGCGGACATCGTTCCCTGTGCGGGTCGACGTTTAACACCTTCCTTTCCACCAGGCCATGGTTATTCGACCCCTTGACTACAGGTCCGCCAAGCTGTCCAGCACCCGAACTCGACAACCGCCGGAACACATGCAATATCCCACCACCGCCTTGCAATGTCCCTCGTGGTGGCGCAGGCGTATACGGCCCTTCCCCTTGGTGCTTGGCTGCATGTTGCAAGACAGCGTTCTTGGCGGGTGTGATCTTGGGCACGGAGATCTCTGCGTCCTTGGTCGGTAAATTGGAGGTTGTCGTGGGGGGTGGGCTTGAGCTCTGGCCTCCTCCGGCGCCAAACTTGGAGCTCAAATTCGAGAACCAGGAGGGTCTTCGGTGTAGTGACTGACTGCCACCGGGGGCGCCGTTCTTAGACTCGCCGTTCGAGGCACCGCGCGTGAAACCTGGCTTTGGGGGGATGGTCTTCGGCTGAGTCGCGCAGTCCGTTTTGGGCGTCGTATCGGCGTCGCCGTTCTGACTATCGTGGGAGTTTCGCACTGGACTTGGTGCTGGCGAGTCACGAGGGGAGTGGTTTTCTGGAGCAGCGGAGAAGGTTGAGCGGCGGAGGCTTGGTGATCGATCTATGTGAGAGGGCATTCTCGTCAGTATCGCTCTCCAAGAGCTGTTAACAGAATAACGACTATGCGCTGGGTTTTGTGTGGCCTGGAGGGAAATATGTTTCCTCACCTTTCGGACCTCCGTGGTGGGTCATCCAACTGACGTCGATGCCATGTATCTGCTCCATGATGGGGGGTGTCATGCTAGCAGCCGAGGACTGGGACAATCCAGCAGCAGAGAAGGGCAAGGTGCTTTTAGCCACCGGAACTGGTTGCACAGAGCGTAGCTCTGGGATAGGAGGCCTTGCAGTAGAACAATGGGTTGTAAGACAAGGTGGCGTCGTCGATCAGGGCGCTGTATGTCCAAGCAGTATGTGTGTAGTAGCTTCCAAGATATCAAGCCACACTGGGGTAGTCTGATCACAGGCGGGGCTTGGAAGCCATGGTTTGGGCGAGATTGTGGAAGAATGGGCGTAGGTTCTTAGGGAAGGGGATCGATCTGCTTGAGAAGTTGTATGAGCAGTAGGAAATGAATTTGCCAGGAGTTGTCGCGACAAAGGCCGAGATTGGATCGCGCGTTGATGAAAAGTGTAAACTGGATTGTCCGTTGGCGAAGCACCGATTGCGGGTTTATGGGAAGACCCCAGTAGCTCAGCATCAGCACAGACAGTTTGGCCGAGGTCGACGGAGATGTTTCCAAGGCCGATGTGGTGTGTGCAGGTGGTCATGCCAATTAAGGGGGTCTTCAGGGGCAGTTGAAGGTGGGTCGACAGAAGGCTGAGTGAATAGAGAGGTGCAGAGATGGAGGTCGTCTTCTAACGATGCATTCTTCACATGGCATGCAGTTTGCTTGCTGAGAATAGGAAAGTGGACAAGACGGGTTACTTGGAAATCTAGACAGCATTCACTATCGCCTCCGCCTCTTTTCAGGTATGCCATTAGTTCGCCGAGCTGAAGGATAGTACATAGTAGAACTTCAGTAAGCAATTGGGCTGTCGGGGTGACCTTGCTGCAGGGTGCAGGTGCGCTAGGGTCAGCCTGCCAGCCTGCCACTCCCGCCGACCTACCGACGTGAGACAAGATTCATCAAACAGGGGTCTTCCTCCACAGCATTAGCGCCATCTGTGGGGAGAGGCGACGATCCTCTCTCCAAATCTCTGTGATTGCAGACTGCCCTGCCCATCCGATTCTTTGACCCAGTGGCGGGCGCGAAATACCGGCACGCCGTCCATGGCAGTACGACGTAATCGAGATTTGCACTGCATTGAGAAAGAGAAAAGACGCAATTCTCTACCTCGTACGACTTCGCATCCCAAACAAGGTTCTGATTGTGACTGCCGTCCAGCTTCTCCGCCGACCTCCGTTGTATCACCTGTATTAAGTTGTTAAGCAAATAGCAGCAGACCAGCAAAACACGGTCACGAGGTCAGTCCACTGCCAGGTTTTTTTTTTTTGATTTGCAACTGATGATCCAATCAGCCCATTGTCGCCATTCCGTCTTGACGGGAAAGAGGTCATTCTCCCCTTCCAGCTCGCTAGGCATCACGATTAATTCCCGGAGGAGCGAGTCAACGTTATCTTCTTTTCACTGCCGTGACGAGATTAGCAATCCGCCGAGAGATCAACGGCCGTAAAGAGAAAGCCCAGTGTGAAGGTTGGTGTTGCACTAAGCGCAGTAGCCGCGTCTGCTCATGTCAGATTCGCCTCGTTCTCTTCGCCTGTCAACATACTTTGTACGGTGACATCCATCTTCCTCCAGCTGCTGGCGAACTTTCCCAGCTGCCCAGCCCCCAAGAAGCACAGCCGTCGTTGCCGTCCTACCTGCCTGCCTACGCCTACCTAGCTGCCCAGCCACGACCAGCTACCCCGGGCATGTCGTTCTAACCTTAGGTACGCCTCCCGCGCCCGAACTCAGATCCTCGGCGTGCCATTGCCGTGTCTTCCCCACCATGCCAGGTTTGATCAACCCGTCTGCCCGATCTATAAATGCGAGGGCCTAGAACCCCGTCCGTCCAAGCGGTCGTGAGCAACGGATCCCAAGCCAATAAGTAACGACGGGATCAAAGCCCCGTAGTCCAGCGAGTCAGACGCGTCTAAGCTGTTACTAAGCCTGCTAATGCTCACCCGAAAAGCCCAAGTAAGAGTAATCCATGGAGTTTGGTCAGGGGCCGCTTAGTTACTCGGGGCTAAAATGAGGTCGATCTGTCGAGAGGTTTCTAGCTTTTCTTTGATGGTGGCACGGAGTAGTCTGCACCCATCCGTCTCTCCACCAACCGTTCGTGCGTGCGTGCCTTGAATTGGTAAGCTGGTAGAAAAGCACCGAAATCATCTGGACGGACAACTTGGATAGTACGCAATGACTTCATGCCTCAATCTGAGCAGGGCTTGGTGTCGTGCCACGGCTGCAGGACGCGAGGGTGCCGCTACTGCACTGCACGTACCAGCCGGTGGGTGCTGCTGGAAAATGGGGCGCCATCCGGAGACGGCCTACTGTATGATGTGGTTCGTCCACTGCATGTAGGGTGCAGTGCAGAATCTGCCGCGCCAAGGGAGGGAGGTAGAGTTTGTGATACCTATTTTGCAAACCGCAGGATGCATCATGATGCAGCTGCCCAGTCCGTCCAGTGTGACCTTGGGGTTCTCCTATTCCCTGGTCAACAGTCGTGGTCAATCGTCCCGGGGCTCCTCCATACATGGGCTAACGAAGAGCAGAACAAACGAAAATCGGGGCAAATGAGATCGTGCCGTCACCATCTGGAGAGTGATGCTCCTCAATTGGTATAAATCTGGCTTAGGTGGATGAAGAGGACAGGAGACAAGAACACCGGAGGCAGGGGCAGGTAGTAAGTATACCCCGCAATAGACCTGACCTGAAGACATACAAACATCACAACAAGGATGCACAGTTACTCGGAGAGACCCAAAGGGTTGGTACAATTCATTGATTTCCCTAGACCCTAAGGCAATCCCATTTCCGTTTTGAGAACTCCTGATCCACGCCTTCCCATCCGGACCGTTTATTCCAGGTCAAACCAATATCAAGAAGTCATGATGCAGAGCTTTTATTGAGTGAAGACAGAAGCACGCTTAGTCCTCGCGGAGCTCGGCAATGCGAGCCTTGACACGCTCCTTCTTCTGGTCGTAGGTGAGCTTCTTGGTCTTGTACTTCAAGGACTCCTTCTTCCACTCCTCCTTGGTCTTCTTGGGGCCATCGGACTCGACCTTCTTGAAGGGGTCCTCGCGGATGGCCTTGTGGGCCTCGGTGTACAGGTCCTCCAGACCGTCAGCCTCGATGTCGTCATCGATGTACTTCTGGAACTGGCTCTTGTAGCGCTCCTCATCATCGTCGGCCAGGGTCTCCATGTACTCAGCGACGTGGCCGCCGTAGATGTACTTGCGGAGGGTCTCGGCGTCCAGTTCCTCGGTCTCCATGTCGTAACCGGGGAAGCGGTTCTCAGAGTGAGGGATGAAGATGCCGCCGTCGGAGGCACCCTTCATGGCACCGAAGACACGGGCGCCGGTGGAGGTGCGGACCAGACCGACATCGAGGAAGCACTTGAAAGGGCGGCGCTCGCCGTCGTCAGTCTCAGCAGCCTCGGTCAAGGTGTACTCGCCATCGGCCTCCTCAACACCGGGGAACTGCTCGTCGATGCCGAGCTTCTTGAGGGCACGGCGGGCGATCAGGAGACCAGTAGCGTAGGCAGCAGCCCAGTTGGTCAGACCGTGCTCAATACCGTAGGCACGCAGCTCGTGGGCGTAGGCGGCAACGAAGACCTTGTCACCGGTGATCTCGGAGGACACGATCTGCCTGTAGGTTCAATTATAGGTTAGCAACTGTGCCCGCACCGCTGGGGGCCTAAAGGACCTGCCACCATTACTGATACGTACATGACGATGTCCCGGTTGGTGAAACGGACGACCAGGCGGTACTTGGGAGCATTGTACTTGTTCTTGGCCTGGGAGATGAGGCGCTTGCGGGCGTAGTAGTCGGTCTTGCCAGCCTGTCTGCGCTTGTACTTGGTCTGGAAGCGGCTGCGACATTATCAGTACTTGTCGTCTGTCGGTCTTTGGTCCGTTTGTCGATGTTGCTAATGACAGCAGACCTATCCCGTTCGTTGGACGCTGTCAGAAAATGGAGGACTCACCTGTAGTACGCGCTACTCTTGATGAGCTTGTGGAACACCTGCGTTTTCCCCGTCGAGTCAGCAATTTGCGCTTCGGATTATTTTTCCTCCTTCCGAAGCATCTTGCATTGACTCTTTTCTTCTCATCTCTCCGGTGCTGTCGCGAGCAGCATAACGTTGGCGACTCACCATCTTGACTGTTTGACTGGGTGCTGTTGCTTCCACAGGGTGTTGGTTGTCGGTGGGGGAGAGTTCGTTCGTTCGTGGAGTTGCTCGTGCAATCGAGCGAGAAGTGCGACGAAGTTTTGCTCGGGACCCACTTCGACAACCCTATCATTTGTGATTGGCTGCGGGGACCCTAGCGCATCAGCCGCCGACCGTGAGATGCAGAATTGGGTTGGGGACGAGTTCAGTGAAGCGAATTCCTTATCGGCTTCCAGCCCTGGGGTCCCGCGTTATCAACTACCGAGGTTCCTTCCTTACCCCGGATTTACCCCGGCCGTTGCGGGTGAAGACGTGGGAGTTCAACTTCCCAGAAAAACTTGATGACAGAGCTGAAAATATGCTGCCTGGTGAACAGCCAGTCGAGTACATTCTTTAGGGTATAGACGCAGAGATGGCAGCCACAGCCCACCCCAAAGTCATCCTCTTCGACATTGGAGGCGTTGTTGTAAGTGCTCCCGACTCGTGACGTTCACTCTCCGCCTCTGGCCCTTCACCAACACTTCGGTGTGCGTACTCTGGGTATTCTATGGTGCTATTTTAGTCCTACCTCGCATACCATTCCTGGGACAGCATGGGTAGTCCCAAAACTCGGGCGTGTGATGAGGAAGCAGAAGTATAAGGGGGAGGCGGTTCTCGTGTTTCGTCTTGCAGTTTCCTCAGGATTTCCACACCCGGGCATTATTGGAAGCCACCTTGAAAACTAATAACATTTCCCAGGTCGTCTCTCCCTTTCAATCTATTCTAGACTACGAGCTCAGTCTAGGCATCCCACCAGGCTGGATCAACTACTCCATCTCCAAGACGTCCCCCGACGGCTTCTGGCACCGTCTGGAACAAGGCCGCATCCCCCTGGACGACAAGTTTTATGATGGCTTTTCCAAAGACCTTCACAACTCCGAACTGTGGAGGGCCTTTTACAAATCCCAACGGGTAAAGAATCCAACACTGCCCAAGGAAATCCCGCCCGTGCCACAGCTTGACGCAGAGTGGCTCTTCAACGATATGATGAGGGCGGCGAGGCATCCCGATCCATGGATGTATCCAGCATTGAAAAACCTCAAAGCTAGTGGAAAGTACATTCTTGCGGCTCTGAGTAACACAGTGATTTTCCCACCTGGTCACGAGCTGCACCGGCCAGACATCTCCGAGGATCTTGTGCGTGGGTTGTTTGACGTCTTCATATCATCTGCCCACGTGGGCATGAGGAAGCCCGATCCGAGGGTCTACCAATACACGGTCCAGGAAGTGGACAAGTTCGCTCGGCAGAATGCCAACTCGCCTAGAGGGAGACAGCTGGGCTGGGATCAGGGCATCAAGGCAAAGGACGTCCTCTTCCTCGATGACATCGGTCAGAACTTGAAGGGAGCTAAGCAGGCGGGCTTCCGGACGATTAAGGTGAACTTGGGGAGGGCTTACGAGGCAGTCGATGAGTTAGAAAGGGTGACCGGATTGGAGTTGGCCGGCAGCCATCCCAAAGTTGCGATAAAACCCAGGTTGAAGGCATCTGGGAAAGCGAGGATATAGTCATTGACACCTGGAAGAGATTTAATCACGGGAAACAATTTTCTGAAGTGCTGAATACATTTAAGCCTGCAACGGCTCGGATACCTCATGTAAGGCCACGCTGGCGAAAACGTGGTGCTCCGTGTCATCGTCGACTGCCGTCGACTGCTTTACGACTTAGAAAACCATGGGCCTCTCTTTCATCATTCACTTCGGTGCAAGAAGTCCTGTGTCACCCAGTCTCGTGCCCTGCGGTGGAGGAAGCCCACCATGCCCGTGGGAGATACCTCCAATACCCCGCTGGTCTTACAGTCGAGGTGAAGTACGAGGGTCTCAAGAATACCAGAATGGGTCATATGAGAGAGCGATTGAGGATTCAGACCTTGGAAGGAACCAACATCGGCCAGCCACAGAGTCTAGTACTCTATCGGCCAGCCAGCGACCCACGCAAGGCCCAGAAATTGTGCCGAGGGGCCGTGGTTGCGGCTCTTGATACTTGCCTGCTCAGGTGAAGGTGTGAGTATAAGGCCTGTGTCTCTTGCGGTGAATCGTTCGTCAATCTCAACACCCGCCGTCGTCCCAGTCAGCAAGGAGGTTTCCATAGAATTTGAAGCCAGCACTGGGATACCGCGACGGAGCCACAGCTTCTGAAGTGAATGAGCCTTCCTTGTATCTAATTTCCAGCCTAGGTACTACCCAGATTTCCTCGCAACATATAGATACAGAGCATCCGAGTCTTCAACCTTGCCATTGCTCGCAGAATTCTCCCACTCCTCGCGGAACAAAAGCCTTGCTTTCACCTTGAAGTCATCCGAGACGGTATTTTTCGTCAGGCTGCTATTTACGATGAAATCATAATGACTGTCTGCCTCCTCCACGCCGTGAAACTGCGTTCCCCTGCCCGAGATGTTCTCCATCAAGATGATAGTCTCAACCTGCAAACCCTGCGCCTCCAGGATTTCCTTGAACGAGTCCAGAGATTTGATCCACAACCGATTGGATGGAAAGTTCACACCCATCCGCTTTGTAATAGTTTCCAATATCATGCCTGACCGCAGGTTGTGCTCATGCGCGATGTCGATGACCATCACACCACCCGGCTTGAGGAACTCCTTCCAATGAGCCACAACCTTGACGGGGTCGTCGAATAGGACGAAGGCACATGAGCACAGAATGGCATCAAACTTTTCCTTCTCCACCCCTTCACTGGCGAGTCCCTCCAGGTTCGTCACGTCGTGATGAATGGTCTTGATCCTGTTCCCAAGATCCGATTCACGCTTCTGCCGTTCCTGCAACTGCTCTAGCATACCGGTCGAAACATCGACGCCGACAACCTTGCCCTCATCACCCACGATTCCTGCAGCGAGGAATGCGTCCAGCCCCGTGCCACAGCAGAGATCTAGCACTGTGTCGCCTGGTCTGAGCGGCGCATGGGCTATGAAGCGACGGGAGTAATCGGGATGCCATGAGTCTTCGTAATTAGATGCTCGAGCGTTGTACATTCGCTGTGCTGATTCATTCTGGGTCTCGAGGCCGAATAGAGCCGACATTTTCGTGGTTTTGAAGGATTGTGATGAAGACTATCAGATAAAATGCCCAGCTCGTAGAAATGACAAAGCCGGTGCCCTCGTGATGAAGGATCCAGTGTCTGAATGAAGACAACGACCCCATAGGCAACACTTCGACTCACATGAGATCCGGGATTAGTAAGCTCGGCCTAATATCTCTAGCCATGCGATTAGAGATGTAGAGACTGTAGGCGGGCGCAGATGCTTCGGCAATTACCTAGGTAGGTACCGAGGTAGGTAGATAGCTGAGTGAGCCATTGACAGCAGATTTTGATTATGTCCTAAAGCAGTAGTAGTTGGTGCGGTTTCACAGCGTTATCGCAGTCTTGAAGATTACACACAGCAGACTTCCCCTCGTATCAGGTGGTAGTCTTTAGAAGGACTAGGACTAGCTTAAGTTGACGATCCTTTCCAACGATATCTTCACAGGCCCTCTACCTAAGCAGATGCCGTCAGTTACATTCGTACCTAAGGTGATCATTAGAGTAGTGGGAGGGGGGGACGGTATCGTAGTGGAAAGGGCAATCGAACGGCTGTGCGTAACTTATTTGCCTCATTTTTCGTCTAAGTATAGCTACTAAATGTTACAGCGCTAATCTATAGTAAATAAAAAGCGTGCCCCTCATAAAAAAAGGGTCTAAATCTAAACTAGCTAAGGCTTATAAAATATAATCCTTCCGGGCTTAGGCAAGAATCAGTAGCGAATTCCCTAGGGGGAATATACTAGCGATTCACTAGTGCATTTATAGTAAACTCCCTAGTGAATTCACTATAGATCCTTAAGGTAGCATAGCTACTAGAAAATCGCCATTAGGTAGGGCTAGTACCTTTTAACCCGTAAGCTATTATTTCGAAGCTAGATATTTAGTTATTAATACTAATACCCCTAGAGATATCTATTAAGCTACCTAAATAATAGACCTCTTAGATACTATATAACTTAATAAAAGCCCTTTCGTAATTAACTTTGATTCAAAAACGAGTTACTACCTATTAGGGTAGCTTGCTAATATCGATTTTTCAAGCTATTAATTAGCTTAGCAGGGCTATATAAATAATTTTATATCGCGTTACCCTTATAGAGTTAGAGAACTATATACTTAATAAAGCGAATATAATGCTAGGTAAGCGCTATAGGGCAAAAAGGATTTAATTATAACATATAGAAGATATTTCTATACTTAATATAAAGAAGGTTTTAGTTAAGAAAGGTATATTTAATAAGTAATTAGAAGAAGAGTATGTTGTGAACTTGGACCTGTGAGGTCATNNAAAAGGCAGGCCGAGGTCTACTTAGTGGAAGAAGGCTTTCTTTCCTTTTTTAAGATTCAGTTTGTTATTTCGTCTATTAATTTAAGACTGAACTACCTACCTAGGGAATATAGTATCTTCTCCCTCTTAATCTTAAATTTAGTAATCCAACTATAATACCTAGCCTTAACTCTCTAAGGTAGGTGCACGACAGGTTCTAAATCTTCACTTCAGGTTACCTATTATAGTTGGAATATAATATTAAATAGAGAGTCAGAGGGCGACCTCTTACGGAACTAATCGAACGGAGCCCCTATTAGACAGATAGCAAGAAGATAATAATAGGTCCTAACCCTAAGGTGACGAACTAGGTAAATCTAGCAATTCGAATATAGAATATTTAGCTATAATGCAATAGAATTTATTACCGAACCCGTTATAAGGCCTATCGCTAGAAACTATAGCTTTTGCAAATTAGATAGCTTAATCTATCGTATAAGCCCTTAGAGATAATAACTAACCTCCGAGACCCTTTAGCGGAAAAGATTATACTATAAATATTATTAGACTAAAGTAGTAATATATAATCTCCGAGTTTAATACTTAGAAGATTAAGATTAGAAGAGCTTAAGCTACTGCCCTATAGCGACTTAATATATATAAGAAGCGGACGATTTATACTATTAA
>MUZH01003349.1:0-12356 GCA_003012965.1 Juglanconis oblonga
CTATGGTAGTCGAGCAAGCACCTACCGATAAAGCCCGTAGTGCCCATCGCCAAGGGAAGGTACGATTCGTCGTGGACCAAGAGGCCAAGCATGCCTGGCATGCCTGGCATGGACGATCGCAGGCTTGGAGAGTATCAGAGTTGTTTCTCCTGACCTCCGAATTGTTTCTCCTGACCTTGCCTCCGAACCGTTCCCCATGCGTGAGGAGATTCGCGAGATTCCTTGGGAGCCCGTCTCGGGCCGTTGGCTATGGAGCACCCAAGCAGACCAAGCATACCAAGCATACCAAGCATTTCAGGTCCAAGGTGGTTGACTGCGTCACTGGCCGCCGGGTCCCCTTCACGGTGGTATATCAAACATTGATGATCGCTTTTTTTCTTTTTTTTTTGGTATCTCTCTCTGTGTGTGTGTGTGTGTGTGCCAGTAGTGCTTGCTCAGACCCGCCGAGTGGGTGTAGGGCATGCCTTTGAGACTCGATCTCTCGTCCTACGCTTGTCGACCGTATGTGTACATAGTATTTGCCACAACCTGCAAGCCTGCAAGCCTGCAAGCCTGCAAGCCGGCGGCCACTGCTTGTCAGCCTTTCTCTAGTGACGAATCACATCTACACCCTCAGGTGGTCCCAGGTGGTCGCCTGACCAGCCAGAATCCATGGGGCAGGATAACACCCGTTCGCAGGTGGTAACGCCCGCCACCTGCGGACGCCCCATGCAGGGTATGATTGACGAATGATGCGTTGCTACCCCAGATTATCGTTTGCACTAGTGTAGTGTACGCTACAGGACAAGATCTGTTCAGATTTCCGACCGTGCTCAGCTGCTCACGTGCCCCGTCTGGGCCACACGGGTGATTCCTGTGACAGCAGAGCATCGTCATCGTCTTTGATCCATGGAGTTTGATGTCAGTCTTCTTGTCACAGTGGTCTGCAGGACATGTTTCGAACTGCTGCATGGAGCGGCAGCTATTTGGCTGCCAGGAGTCGACGACTATCTTCCCCACATTTCGCTACTATTTTAACTCCAGCAACAGAGTATGAGGAGTGAGCGTTGGCCCTCGATTCTCATCAGCCCATGTAGGCAAGGATGAGTTCAGCTGTTACATATTGAGTGTCGCATTGAAAGGAGCACATGTCCCTATTCACAATTTCCCTGGGTACCGTCAAAAAGGTTTTAATCAAGGAGTGTAAATTACTGGGACATCTAGTCCCTGAGGTCGGATATTATCTATGCAATGCGAAGGTGATCATCAGTCCTCGGCATCAGTCTCCTGTCCTTCTTCGCCCTTCCCATTAATCATCTTCCGAGCCCAAGCCCAAGCCCGGAAATCCATTCCCCGCTCCGACTCATCAACTCCCTCAAATTTCCTCGCCGTCGGCTCGCAGGGCCTCCAGGTCGTCGACAGACATGCCGAGCTCGGCGGCCTCAGCTTCAATGGACGCGCGCTTGGTCTTCTTGGCCTTGCTCAGCGCCAGTGAGTTGCGCTTGACAACCTGAGCCAGAGCACGGCGAGCCGCGGCAGCGGTGTTGTTGGCAGCACCGGCCATCTGGACGGGGACGACACCGCCGAAGGGGCCGGCGCGGGCAGGGTTCTGGCACCGCACCAGGCAGACGTTTTCTTGGCCGGCGACGGTGCCGGTGCAGGCCTGGTCAGCTGGGATCTCAGCGTTGAGGGGGAAGTCGGTGGTGGCACCGTCCTGTATTGGATTGTCAGCCATTATAGTTCGTTTGAAGACCAGCTTGCATGAGGGTTATTTTTTCCCCCAGCTGAAGTCACTTACCCTGTTTCGGCCGTTCTCGCCGGGAACGTTGGTGGTGACAGCAATGTTGGTCCATGTCTGCGCAGTGCCGTCGGCGTTCATCATGCAGTCGTAAGGGCCAGCACCGTCACCGTTGACCTGGTGGACGGTCATCTGGATCTCACCACCGGGTGCGATCTGGGGGAGCATGTCGCCGGTCTCAGCCATGATGGCCTGGGTGCCGGACTCCAGGTCGTTCTCGCCAGCACCAACTGTCTGGCCGACGGTGTCGGCGTTTTCGCCCTTGAAACGGGTCGAGTCCAGCTGGTTGGGATCGCGCTTGGTTCCATCACGAGGAGTGGCGGTGTCGACACCGAGGGCCATGCCGGAGCCGCCGCCGGGGGCGGTGGCCTTGATGATGGCACCGTGGCCTGCCACGAGGGGGAGGAGAGCGAGGAGAGCAGCAGACTTCATTTTGAGTGATTAAGAAATATTACCCGCGCAGCAGGATGATCTGAAAAAAATTGCTGGAAAGAGAAGGTAAGAGGACGAAGAAGAAGATGGCTGGCCGTTGACTGAGCTGTTTGAGATGCTGATGATGATTCAGAATCCCACCTCGAAGGCAGGAGGACCACGACCATTATATAGATCTTGGAGGACATACAGTCCGGTCATCTTGAGTCGGTGGCAAGTCTCTTAGCAGTCCTAGTGTCCGATGACTTCTTTCAGATGGACCCTCGGCTCTCGTGAACGCCATGAGGTCTGGAGGGTCCGAAGTGATGCTGTCCAACATTCCAGCAACCATCGGGCCAAACCGCCAAGTCGAGCAGCTGTCTACACTGGTACCATGCGAAAGGGGGCGGCGATGATGGCGGCATGCCGTCGTACTGACCACATCCTGGGCCGCCGAGAAACGTGTGCCGTGATTGCGACGCCAGAGATCAACGCTTGATCAAGGCTTAGCACATGTTGACAAGTCTTGGGACTTTCATGAGGGCAGGAAGAGCCGCACGCTAGCGGATATCTGACGAGGACTACCCAGGTCGTCAGTCAAGCCTCCCTCAGTCTTGGCTATCAGGGTCATGAAAATCATTAGGTGGATCACAAACAAACCGCTAGTCAGATCCATTTTATGGCGCCGCCGCCGGGTCGCTTTTCTCTTGGCTTTTCTTCACGGTCCTATCGCAATGGTCGAGGGAGTGATCCAAGGAGGGGCCCGAGGAGGGAATATCGAGGTCGCGTCTCGCAGATCCGTCTTGGCTCCGAGAATCTGGGGTTGCGGGCTTATAAGCTTCTCGGCCAAGCAGCCAAGGCAGTATCAAGCTTCAGTCGAGATTCTTGGCGATAGGCCTGTGCGGATGGGAGCCCCTCCAGCAGGAAGACATAGTCATCAGGCAGAACAAATCTGGAAGTTGATGAGCCCGTTCAAGTATGGTCTGATGATCAGGAAACGTCCCGATCTCTTGGCAGGTCGACCTGTTCCTAGTTTCATCCCATTGGGTCGGTTTCACGCAGGCAGACAGGCTAAGCTCAATCTCGCGCATGGCTACGAACGACGCGATCGGAATGCGGCGACGCTTCCGAGTTGTTCGCAGCACCAGCGTACCCGGCACTCTAGTGTAGTGTAGATCCTAAACTTGTGCTTCCCAGATGGGCAGTACAATATAAGCTTCAGACAGGCAATCCGAGGCGGTCGATCATTGCTTGGCTTGCCTAGAAGGGGGTTCGCAAATCGATCTGTCTCCCGGATTTTGGCAGGCGATCCTTCAGCAATCAATTTGTATCTGACAGCTCGTGACGTCCAACCTGACCCATCTGTCAATTATCATCCCGAACTACGGGATCGAATAGTTCAGTCGTAGCGACGTTGGGTAGGAATACCTTTCGTCCCACATGCCCCCGCTGCGGCGTCTAGAATGAATGCCAAGTCTTGGAGTAGTGAAAAGTGCCCGGAGAAACGTGGTTTCGCACAGGAGCTGGGGCGGAGGACTCGATGCAGGGTGCGATGAAGCTAGTGATCGAGTCGAGCAAGGAGAACACATGAGGCTTGACCCAGCCCGACGATGATGGAGACAGCTTCACGGAGGAAGAAAGTTGATAAGCCAATCGCAAGTCGACAGGTTGACCATAGGGGTGAGACGTGGGCTCGAAACAGGGTGAAAATATTGGACGACGGCAGAAGGAGGCGCGAGAGCGTCGCGTCTAGCACCTGGTCCGGCCGAGGGGAACGGGTCGTCTGAAGTCGTGACGAGTCGGCAACGCCGCAGCCTGAGTCTTCTTCGAACTTGAAGGACGGTCCGGAAGACGGATTTCACAGTCGCCTCATGAGGCAGGGTGTGTTCATCACGCGCTCGCTGTGAGATGTGGTTGAGACGAAGTCGTATGGATTGGGGCGGTTGGTGGCGGTGTTGACTCGCGGCTCTGGGGTAGCGGCTTCACCCCTTATTGCTAGCAGTAGGATCAGCACAGGTGGATTGGCCGAGCCCAAAGGGCCGTGGAAGCCATCGTCTTCCGGTTGTGGTTGAGTTATACGGAGTCGTTGAGAGTGGTTTGAGAGTGGTTTGGAAGAGGTCGAAGTTGCTGCAGTTGCTTGCTTGGTCATTCATCTATCCAACCTTAATGGTATGGCTCCGTCCATTGGCCGACGAGGTGCCAAGGCTTAGTCATCCTCCCAAGGGTCAAAGTTGCTCGCCTCCTCTGCGGGCAGTGAGCGACGCAGCTCATCAGCAACATCTCCATGACTCCAAATTTCCTGCCACAAACTGGGTAGTTTTTGGTGAATACTCGGTGATCTCAATTGATACCCCCCGCTTGATGAGTTCACACCGTCACATTCGTGCTCTTTGGGAAGGAAAGTTTTCGTTGGCGTGAAGCTTGGTGAGTCAACTCGGCTGGCTCAGGCCTGTGAAGTACGCCGATGATAGCACGCGCCAATCTTCCACAGCCCGCCCACTTGAGACCTTTCAGAGCTTGTAACAAGACTCTTGCCGGTTGAGTCACCACAGATGACATATGTGTCGACTCTTCGGCCGACACTCACTCGCCAACTCGAGAACCCTTCCCTTGTGGCAGATGAAGAGAAAGCTCAGTCCAGCCAGCGCCAACATGATGACCACACTGCAACTGAATCCGAAGGAGAGGCAGCTCAAGCGACTGCTGCTCGATACGGCTGCCTACATCGACAGCCTCAAGGACCTGTCTCATCGGAAAGAGAGCGGTTCCGACGTCGAAAAGACCGAGGACCAGACGGCAGATGACAAGCTCGTCTTGAGATGGGCGGGCGGTTGGGTTCGCGACAAACTTCTCGGCCTTCAGAGTCATGACATTGATGTCGCAATCAACTGCATGACGGGCGAGGCCTTTGGAAACAAGCTGCGCGACTTCTGCGATGTCCCCGAGAACAGGAAGAAGCACGGCCTGCGGAAGGAGGACGTCGGCAACCTGCACAAAATCGAGAAGAACCCGGAAAAGTCCAAGAACCTGGAGACGGCCACCACCAAGTTATTTGGGCTTGATGTGGATTTTGTAAATCTCCGGACCGAGACGTACGCAGAAGACAGTCGGAACCCTCAGATGGAGTTTGGCACGGCAGAAGAGGACGCCCGCCGACGAGATGCAACGGTGAATGCGCTGTTCTACAACATCCAAACCGACCAAGTGGAAGACTTCGTGGGCGGTCTGGAGGATATGCAGGCACAGGTCATCCGCACGCCTATGGAACCGTTTCAAACCTTCATGGATGACCCCTTACGCGTGCTCAGACTTGTCCGGTTTGCCAGTCGCCTTGGCTTCACTATTGAGCCCAATGTGAAGGAGTGCATGGGAAACGAGAGTGTGCTCAAGGCCTTGCGGGTCAAAATTAGTCGTGAGAGGGTTGGTGTGGAGGTGGAGAAGATGCTGAAGGGTGAGTGCACATCCCGATCCGCGATTGGATACCACAGAATTACACCCCCTTTCGCCTGCCAGCGTGACGCCCTGCTGACGCAATGACCACACAATAGGAGAGCACCCTCGAGATGCAGTTCGATATATGGACGAGCTCGGGCTGTATCACACGGTGTTCACCGACCCAGCGAAACCTGATATGCCCCAACCAGAGCTAGCCGGGTGGAACACCACCTACGAGTTCCTGCACACACTATCCGCCCATCCTCTCTACGACGTGCTCGTCACATCGGACGAGGAACGATACCTGGCGTGGGTGCTTGCGTGCGTCATCCCGTTTGCTCGGATCCCGGGCCAGAATCCTTCTGGAAACCTGAGGAAGAACCCACCTCTGGCGACACTGGCGGCACGCGAGGGCATCAAGGCCCCGAACAAGGTGTCCGAGCTCGTCACGGCCGCCTTCCTGCACCTTGGAGAGATTGCCGAGTTGAAGGACGTGGTTTGCAGCGGGAGTTCGCGCATGGATGAGAGGGACTACTTCGGGATGGCAATCCGCAGATGGGAGGCACAGGGGAAACACTGGCGCCTGCAGGTTCTCTTCGCCATGCTCGATGATGTGATGGGGCGAGTACAGACGGCATCTGTCAGGGGACAAACTCCTGTCAAGGCTGGCGCTGACAATTCCGATACACTCGAAAGCATCCAGGGTAGCTGGCAAGTCTTTGTTGATCACCTCCAGAGGCTGGATCTGATGGACGCGCCTTCTATCCGGCCGCTTGTCGACGGCCGCCAACTCTGCCAGGCGCTGGGAACCAAGCCTGGCAGGTGGATGTCGGCTACGATGGATGTGTGCATGCAGTGGCAGCTGCGCAATCCTCAGGAGACGGACCCGGCTGGGGCGGTGGCTGAGGTGCGGCGGCGCAAGGAGGAGCTCGGGATCGCACACCTTCTGCAGTAGGATTTTGGAGTAGCGGGTGGTGGCGGCATGAATCACTTTTCGGCATCTCGGAGGGTCATGAAAAAGGAGTCAAGATGGCTCTGAATATAGATACCCCATAGAACCTGGGAAAATAGGCGTCTCATCCATGATGACTGGTCAACGGTTGGAGGACTGATATTGAAACGAGGTTGCTGGTGTACGGCGGCTCGCACCTGCCTAGAAATGCATCCACTGTTGCTGTCGCATGTGGCTCCAGTCTAGCTCCAGTCTAGCTCCAGTCTAGCGGCTTCCGCCCCACATTTGCCGTCTCCCAGGCCCGACCACAACGCAACTCCAGACCCTGAACACCCAGGACAAGCATATTTTCACCACGTCCGTGGATATCCCATTGTATCCCATTCTTGCTACTTCATGGCTTGAGCAGACTTTTCCGCCAAGATGTCGTCGCACTTTTCAGATCTCGCCAAAGTCATCGATAGTCTCCCAGCTTCTACCATCTTCACAGAAGACTCATGGCGCTCGTTGAGTGCGCGTACGTCTCGACCACCTCACCACAAACCTGTCAATATCTCCACTGACGGCCTGCGCTAGACATCCCGGAGAGCTACAGCTTCTCAAATCTGGTTGACGGCATAACACGCTTGGAGCAGTCGGTAAGCCCATGCGTTCTGTCTGCAGCCTGTCAAAAAAATGCTCGTACGCTGACTTGGGCCCCAGAACCCGAGGACCAGGCTGATAGCCATCCTTGCCTGTCTGAAGAACAAGGAGAGAATTCGGCGGGGACCGGACGATCAGGAATCCACGCAGTATCTTAGTGATCATGCTGCCGCCGCCATTGCGCCTTGCTCGGGATCGGGTGACGATCAAGACGCAGAGGATGAGACCGAGGACTACGAAGATACTGCACGACGGAGCCGCGAGGTGGCAGTCTACGGCCTCGAGATACTGCACCTTTGCAGCGACGAGTACTCCACCAGGTTCAGTGACGAAACCATCCTCACGGTTATCTCGTTTACGGACGAATGGTCCGAGGAACGTCACAGAAACAAGTCTTGGTACCACCCAGTGCCGCAACCATATCCCTGGGCAACCGCAGAGGCAAGCGAGCTCGCCAGCCAGGTGCTGGAGAAGCAGCTTTCACAGTACTTCCTTTCCGAAACTGTAGTCGTCAGGACTATTCTGCAGGACTACCTGCGCCCTTTGTTTTCCAAATCAAGGCCCAACTCCGTCACAGCTTCGGGCAGGAAGGCCGAATTCCAAGATGAGGGCGATCCTCATCGTGTTCTCCGGGACGAGACCAAGGAGGTGAAACCATGGAAGTATTCTGATCATAGAGCAATAGCGGTGTTCCGGTGGGCCGTCCATGAGGCGAATGCAAGTGCCTCTACCTCCTCGACTGACCCTTCGCTCCACAAGCAAATTCTTGACTAACACGCGCCATCAGCAAACCCTCATCACCCAGCAGTGGCCGCTGTTCATCCCGGTTCTCCTGACGCTCTTGGACGATGGAACCACGAGAGTCCGATCTGCAGGCCTGTATATTCTGCCGAGATTCCTGGAAAAGTTTCCAGACAACATCCTCCATGACACTGGTCTGGCTAGCGTCTTCGAGGATGCAATCTTCCCGACGCTGCACTTCCTTCCAAACATCACCCCGGAGGACGAGTCCATCCAGCTTCTGTCACCGGCTTATGCATCACTCCAAGTGCTTTCCAAGAAGGTGGACGTGAAGGTCAAGTCAGATCCACACACAAGTCGCACGCCGAGGGCACGCCTGCTCGACAGGATACTCAGGAACGGTGTCTTCTCCGCGTATTTCCACTCAAAGGAACACATACGCATCGCCCAATTACTTTTTCACATCACCGTGTGGCTTGTCAAAGACATGGGCATCAACGCCGTCAAACACCTGAAGGTATGTCCCTCATTGCTACTTCTACTTTATAGGGGTATCTAAATCATGCTGATTTGATTCTCCCTCCAGGATCTCCTTCCCATGCATTGTGAGGTCTTAACGGATCCTTTCATAATCGCGGCGCCGGAACTCCTGCACCTTGCTGCCAAGTCACTCGGTACGGTCATTGCAAACTGCTGGCCGCGCCTCAACACACCGCCCTACCAGGATGAACTCATCAAAGCTCTCATCACGTGCTTCCTCAATGTGCACGACCACGAAGAACCCAACGAACAGCTCAAGCATACCAAATGTTTTCTGATCCACATAGCGACCATTCTCTCCATTACAGAAAAAGGTCTCCGTGTTGACAACAGTCTGAAGGAAAAGGTAGCGCCGCTGATCGCGAAGGAGCCTGTACTTGCAGAGCTCTTCAAGGATCTTTGATTTGAACAGATTCACCCAGCGAGAAACGAGACCCTCCGTGTGACGGGGTACGTCAGACCCGTGCTGTCCCACCTATCCCGCAGCGCCTCCTGCCCTTCCTCAGGTGTGGACGACTCCTAGTCGACGGGCTGCTGCTTGAACAGGCTCTTGCCTCGAAGCCACTTGCCGTAGGCCTTATAGCGCTTCTTCTGCACGTCTTCTTTGTTCACCGTCAGCGGATCCTCTGCGACTTTCAGCAGTTCGGAGTACATGTTCCAGTAGTCATCCATCACAGCGCTCCCTGCCCCTCCCGCCTCTCCTGAGGACGACCCCGGCGGCATGAGCAACAGCCCGTCACTCTGCCAGCTGCCATTGACATACTCCTGATACTCACTATCCACCATATCGGCAGGCGTATCGGACGACACGACCAGCGGGAGATTCTGCGGATGACTGATATAGCGCGAATAATCCTCCGCCTCATGCGCACTCACCGACGGGTTCAGCGACTCATGAACGACTTTTGTAAAGGTCCACTGCGCTTGGCGCGATTTCTCCAGCGGCGTCGCCTTAATCTTCTGCTGGTTCGCCGCATCGCGCTCGAATAGGTTCCCGTTCGCTGTCCGCGTCGCGGGCTCCTTCATGATGCCGTGCGGACTGCCGTTCTGGCCGCCCTTGTCCTGCATCGGTGAGTGATGCAGCCACCGCTGCAGCAAGGGGCCCTTGTTGTTTGGGGCGCTGCAGCCGCCCTTGCCCGACATGATGGAGGCGGCATCGTCTTCGCCTACGGCCTTGGCGATCTCGTGCGGGTCGAGGATCGTCACGCCTTTCTTGTGCTTGCGCTTGTCGTGGGCGTCAGCGTCTGTCTCGTTGCGCACGCGGAACGGGCTGAGGTCGTAGCGGCCGTCTTGGGTGGATTTGAAGGGGATGTACTTGATGGTCGAGTTCATCTTGTAGGGGAACATCTTTTGCAGTGAGGAAAGCGTCAGCGGGCGGTAGTACTCTAGCCAGTAGTCGTCGAAATAGGAAATCGGTTTCTTCCCCTCGGCACCCTTGGGGGGTTGGTAGTTCGGCAGCGAGTTCGCCTTGAGAAACTCGGGCGTGTACCAATCGATGTAGCTCCTCTTCTGCTCGTTCGCCCAAGTCCTCGGGTCCGCGTGATGCAGGTAGTAATCTGTGGCCAAGTCCCACAGCATCGGCTGGCCCTGCGCGAAGATGTAGTTTCCCAAGAACAGGTTGTACGCCTCCTGCCGCTGCCCGTCCATGAACGAGTTGTTGTAGTACCGCTTGAAGCTCTCGATCATGTCGCGGCTGTGGCTCGTCCACTGGTTGATCTTACGGTACGTCTCCATGGTGTTGACGAGCTGGCTCCCGCCGTACTGCACGGCGATGGTGTCGCCGTGGTCGTGGTACATGTGCGTGAACAGGTTTACCGCGTCCGTGTCGTACTCGATGGCCGTGTCGCACAGGATGCCCAGCGCGTGCAGCTGGTGGCCCAGCGCGCGCTTGCCGATCACGAACTGCGCCGCGTTCGTCCGGTCGAGGCAGTCGATGCAGTTGGTCCGCGCGACGCCGTTCTGAACGCGGGTCGGGTGGATCACCCCGTCGCCGTTCTGGAAGAAGCCCGTCGTGACGACGACGTCCTCTGCGATGTCCTCCAGGGTCTGGATCACGTCTTGGTTGGGGTCTTTGGCGGCGCGGGACATGTCCCAGTGGCGTTGGATGATCTTGTTTTTCTCGGGGAGGAATTGGTTCAGGTAGGTGATGGCTTTGCAGTACTCTTCCAGCAGCTTGGACTCGCGCGGCGTCCGCTCCTTGGCCTTGACGAGGTTGAGCACGTAGATGGGCGACCCGTATCGCTCAAACAGGTTGTCAAAGTGCAATGCGGCTGCGCTGTAGAAGGGGTCGACCAGATTCAGCTCGATGGGTGGTTTGGGAGTGACGCCTGTATTGTCTTGTGACCAGTAGAGCGGGATGGAGCCACGATGTTGGACATAAGACGTGTACTCTGGGCTAGCGAAGAGCTTGCCACCGGGTGCATGGAACGAAGTGGTGAGGGCCTCGGAGACGATCTGCTCGGTCTCGACATCGTTCGCCACGTATCCGAGGTCGTTGGCTCCACGTTTGAGAAAACGAGCACCAGCGAAGTAGCGAGATCGGCGTGCTATGATGGTGATGAAGGCGGTCCGGCCATAGATAGAGACCGAAGCCTGGTCCACGTAGCCATGGATTATAGGGCGACACCAATCGAAGGGATCGTTGAGAGCGTCCACGGCAGGGCGGAGGAGATGGCTGTTCCAGACGAACATGGTATTCAGGTCGTCATCCGTAGAAAACGGCAGGCCGTTGTTGAGAGCTATTCGCTCCTTGGTGATGTTGTGTTGTAACGTCCGAGTAATGTCATAGGAGTAGCTGTAGTAAAACGACCGGGTCAGGTCGAGGTTGTTGAGAATGGACAGGAACCGAGACTCCTCGGTATTCCGCTGGTCAGTCCTGTACTTGGCTGGGGTGAGCGGGATGAGCTCTGTTCCCTCGATCTGGTAAATATAGTGGCCGCCGACCATGGCCACAATGCTCCTCTTCGTGATGAGCAGCATGTAGTAAGGGCCGGTGAACTTGATGAAGCCCAGCAGTCCCCAGGTGGTGCACTTCAGCCTGATGCCGCCCGTGCCCTTGTTCCCATCGTCAATGGTGTCGAGCAGCTGGTTCATCTGCTTCTGCGAGTACACGATCTTGTCATCCGTGATACTCAGGTCGCTGTCATCCACCATCCTGTCGATCTTGAGGATCCGGTACCGCTTCTCCGTCACGTCGCCGCCCACGATGTAGTATTTGCTCGCCGTCTCGTACAGACTGAACTTGTGCATCTTGTGGACCAGCTTCCTTCTCGGGCGGCTGTCGTCGCCGGTATCCTCGGTCACCGTCGCGCCATCATACTCCTCCTCGGACGCGACCGCGTGTGCCCCGCCCCGGCTGGCAGGGTCCGGACTCGAGCTTCGTTGGAAGGGCTTCGCGACGGTGGGATCCTCGTCGTCGAACACGTCCGACGGGGGTGGGGCGGCGGAGCTCGGCGGAGGGGAGCCCTCCTCATCTTGGGCTGGTCCATTCCGTAGCTGGGGGAAAGGGGCCTGCGATCCCATGTCGACAGGCGTGGGTGGATCGGAACTCGATATTGAGCCACTGCCACCAGCGCCGGGGGCGGCGGGGCCGGGCACCGAGTCTGGCCGCTCATCACCTATCGCGTTGTCCATGGTGACAGGTTCATGCTCTGGCCCGTAGGCCTTCTAAGCTTTGTGAGGAACGAGGAGCGAGGAGCGAGGAGCGAGGACGGGACTTGACTTTCACGAGGCCTCAGCTTCACGGTCCTTTCGAGTACCGTTGCGGTGTGTGATGTAATGCGACAGGGATGGTGCTGCAGTCCAAACCGTGTTAGTGAACTTTGGGTCCTACTTAGTAATCCCCATAGCCGTTTGACC
>MUZH01003350.1:0-12259 GCA_003012965.1 Juglanconis oblonga
AACCGCACACGCTTCTGGGGCAACATGTGGGACGAGTTCACGGGCACGGTGGCCCTGCAGGAGGCCGACGCCTCGCTGTTCCGCCTCTACCACCCGGACGTCGTCTCGCTCATCGAGAAGGACCGCCAGGTCATGCCGGGCGACAGCGTCGTCGCCGGCGCCCGCCTCGGCTGGGACGCCGCCCACGGCAGCGGCGCCAGCAACCTGCACGAGCTGCGCCTCGTCCAGGCCGCCCTGCCCGAGGACAGGTGGGCCGAGATCAAGCTGACGCTCATCACGCCCGCCTGGTTCCACATGCGGTACAAGCAGAACAAGGCGTGGAAGGAGGGCGTGTATGCCAGTGATGCCGAGTACTTTGCCGATGTGGCCAAGGTCTACCAGGCGGAGCTTGCGGCGCTGTACGAGGCGGGTTTGAGGAACGTGCAGTTCGACGACCCCGGCTTGGCTTGTAAGTTCCCAATCCCGTCCACACACACGTTGGCCTCCTCCTCCCCTCTCTCTCTCTCGGTTGGCTTTGATTTGCTGACAACTAGATTTTCCACAAAACCCACAGACTTCTGCTCGCAAAAGTTCCGCCAGGGCTGGGCCCAAGACAAGGACAACATCGGCGCCGTCGACGACCTGCTGGACGCGTACATCAAGCTGTACAACGACTGCATCAGCAGGGTCCCCGCCGACATGCACACGGGCGTGCACCTGTGCCGCGGCAACTTCATCGGCGGGCGCCACTTCGCCGAGGGCGCCTACGACATCATCGCGCAGAAGCTCTTCACCGACCTCAACGTCAACACCTTCTACCTCGAGTACGACACCGAGCGCGCCGGCGGCTTCGAGCCGCTGAGGTTCCTGCCCAAGCACAAGAACGTCGTCGTCGGCGTCATCTCCACCAAGCTGCGCGAGCTCGAGGACAAGGAGGAGATGAAGCGGCGCATCCACAAGGCCGCCGAGTTCGTCGCCCAGGGCACCGGCCAGACCGCCGAGCAGGCCCTCAAGCAGATCGCCGTGAGCCCGCAGTGCGGCTTCAGCACCCACGAGAGCGGATACCCCCTGAGCGTGGAGGATGAGAAGAAGAAGCTGGGCCTGGTCCGGCAGATCGCCGACGAGATCTGGGCGGAGCCTTAAGATCTCAACCACCGCTCGGAAGAGGCGGAAAGGGGACAATGGGGTGGCGTGGGGTGGCGTGGAATGGCTCTCATGAGATCAAGTCAAATGACCGGATGAAAGGAGTTCAAAAAGGAGCGTTGGGAAAATTCAACAGCGTAAGAGGTCGCAAAGGCCCGGTGGCAAGCACGGCGTTAGGGCTGCTTTTTCGGGCATATCGAGCCATGGAATCAACTTCCATATGGGACATGGGAAACTTTCTTTGGAGAATTAAACCAAGTTCAGAGACGGTGTGTGTGTGTGTGTGTGTGTGTGTGTGTGTGTGTGTGTGTGTGTGTGTATGTGTGTTTGTGGCTGTCTCGAGATGAGGCTTGTTGCGACGTCTTGTTACGGACTACAGACTGAGGATCATCTGCTAGGCGCTGATCCGGAATGCTTAAAGGCTATATTAGCTGATCTCGCCGGGAACATTGTTTTAACTTATATACATGTTCCAACCTCGCCCCGCTAAATCGTAATTGGCTTCAAACACCGGAAAGGGACCCTCTTACGTGCCGCCAGATCTTGCTCCCTGTCTTGGTATGTCTCTCCCGCCCTGATGCAGATGACTACCCTTGCACAAGGAAAAGTAAAAGACTGAGAATAGAAGCAAAGGTGAGACAGTGTACAGCTGCAACACCCATGAGATCCCGTGCCAAGGCGCTCAAGTCGGAATCATGGCTGGTAAAAATAGCGGAAAAGGTCATCTTGACAAGTGAAAAATCCATCAGAATACATTCTGTGGCGCAGGGGAAAGGATGGAGTCGCCAGCAGAAAAATAGGACGCGGCCTGCCGTCCCGGAAGGCTTGCGATAGAGCAGGCTGCCATCGGGCCACGTCAGAATACACACATAGAGCCTAGGTGAGAACGAAGCCAGGCACTTTGGCAAGCGCCACCGGGCTGTCGTCCTGCTTGCTGACGGCGATACAAGCCTGGTTCAGAAAGGTGTGCTGTGGAAGGGCTCGAAGTCGGCTGCAGCGGGCTGCATGGTATGGCAGGTGGCGGGGGATCGGGCGGTGTGCAACTTGGACAAGCCTGGAGACAGCTCTCGACACGGCCGCATCATATAACAACTGTTGAACTGCATGAGTCCTCTTGTGGGTAATTCTTAACACATATTCCGTGTTAGCACTATCGGTTAACAAGTTCCTGGGTGGCTTGCAGGGCAGTCCAGCTAGCACATGGACACCTGCCACTCCATGTACCTGGGCGAAAAGGGGTGTTCAATCGTAAACACACCACTGCCTGCTTTCAAGCCACCTCCTTCACATCCGTCGGCACATTCATCGTATTCAGCACCGTCTGTGCGCTCCTCTTCTCCAGCGACTTCTTCACAGGATTCGGCGCAGAGAACACCTCCTCCAACTCCTCCAGCGTCCGATCCTTCGTCTCCGGGAAATAGAAATAAATGACCACGGCCTCGAACAAATCCCAAAAGATAAACACGATATAAAAATAATAGCGAATATGCTCAAACGCCGGGCCCGAGCAGTACGACAGAATCACGCTCGACACGGCCGAGGCAAAGTTCCCGATCGCCGTCCCCTTGGCGCGCGTCGAAGTCGGCAGCGTCTCGGCGATGTACATACTCTGTAACGGGGTCCAGCCAAAGGAGAACACAACCCCGAAGATGAAGATGATGGCTACGGTGGCGTTGCCTGCCGCGTGATTGTTGGGGTTGTCGAGCGAGACTTTGGAGGTGCCTGTGATGATGGCGAAGCATATGGACGAGAAGACGATACTGTAGAGAAGGATGGGGCGGCGGCCGATAACGTCTGTCATTCGCGCACCGAGGCAGGCACCAACGAGGCAGAGGGCGGGGTTGATGCCGTTGATGGCCAGGACGGTGTGCTCGGCGGTGATGCCGGCGTTGTTGAGCATGGTGGCCATGTAGTACGAGGAGAGCGAGTTGCCGCTGAGTTGGCCGAAGCAAGCCATGCCAATGACGCAGATGAGGCGACGGCGGGCGGAGTGGGTGTTCCAGAGCTCGTGATAGTCCCACCACTTCTTGTCCGAGGCTTCGTTGGAGATCTGCTGGACCATCTCTTTCATTTGCAGCTGGACGTAAGGGTTGTTTGGGTCGCCCTCGCCGTGGTACTTGGCTAGGACCTGGGCAGCCTGCTCGTGCTTGTCCTGAGCCATGAGCCAGCGGGGTGACTCGGGCAAGAAGAAGACGAAGATGCACACGACACCGGAGGTGATCATCTGGCACCAGATCGGAATGCGCCAGGCGAGATTGTCGTTGTTGATATAGGCACAGCCATAGGATACCCAGGAAGCGATGATGGAGCCGATGTACCATGTGCAGTTGTACAGACCGGTCAGGGTGCCTCGATAGGCGGGATGGGCCATCTCGCTGACATAGGTGGGGGCTGAGACGCAGCAGAAGCTCACGCCGAAACCGAGGACGAAACGACCACCCAGGAACTGGCCCTGGGAGGTGGAGGGGGCTTGGATACATGTCCCGATGATAACGAAGAGGGAGCCGATGAACATTCCCCAGCGTCGGCCAAGGTAATCATTGGTGGGACCGGTAAGGAAGACGGCGGCGACGGAGCCGATGTTGTACATCATGAAGACGATGCCAATGCTCGAGCCCGAGGTTTTCATGTGGAAATAGTGTTGGTAGGCGGTCATGCCGTTCAGAGAGCCCATGAGGGAGCCATCGTAGCCGTTCAAGGCGCTGGAGCGATTGTTAGAGAATGGTGCCGAGATTGTGGTGGGTGTAGGAGGACAACATACCCGCAAAGGTAAGCAACAGACAGGACGAGATATAGGCGGAACATAGGCCAGGTCCATGGGGAGGCTTTTGGTTCCGCGGTCTCATGCGCAATGTGGACGGCGGTGTCGACGGTGTGCAGGTCATCATCATGATGGTCGATGTGAGGAGTCTTTTCGTCTGCGGTAGCCATGGTGTCTCTCTGCGAGCCTCACAGGCCAAAGATGTGATCTGGGCCTTGGAATTCAGGAGAAATGTTCAAGCTCTTCTGGAGTAAAAACAACACAACAAAAGAGGCAGAGAAGAGGCGAGCATGGGAGTCTTAATATGCCTGGGCCAGTCGAGGCACAGCAGCTGCAAAGATCAGCTGTAAAGCAGCGTTGAGGACCCAGGCTGGGCTGCTACCGTGGCCTGTCTGTGGTTCGCAACCCATGCCGGCGACCACGAGACCGAGAAACAGGCGATGGCGTCCATGGCTAGGAACTCTTCCTCTGCTTTGTACATGCAGTACCTATTCGTAGGGGGGGTCGTAGGGGGGACAGGGCCCAGATGTCGGGATTTTTGACATATCCGGCTTGGTGGGTCGTGGACCAACAGTGGCAGGCAGCATCTTCCCCGCATTCTGTTTATTCGATCGATCCTGCAGGAGAAGGACAGGGCGTCGTAGGTTCGATTGCGGGTGGGACTTGAAGGTTTCCTTCAAAGCATCGTGTCGTCGGGTCGGGTCAGCTTGGTTTGCTGGATTCTGTACGGTGCGGCTAAGGGTTGGAGACCCCGCTTTTACCCCAGGCCCAACAATTGGCTGGAAGCTGGGAGCAGGGACCAGGGATCAGGGACAAAAGAGCAGTGAGCAGGGATAAATCTGGGGTGATTTTGGGGTCGCGTGAAGATCTGCTCCTGACTAGTCCGTCCGCGGCTCCGTCTTCCCCGACCCAACTGCCCCAATATCCGATGGAAACCTTGCGCCTCTTCTTGGGTTGGAGCTTAGAAGCTCAAAGTCGGGAACAAACTCAGTAGTTCCCAATTGCCATTGTTCTAAGGCCCCTTGGCACCTTGGGCTACGACGTACTTATGACCGACCGGGCCATGCGCATGGCTTCCTCCGAGAAATGATGGTAGACTTACATAATCATAAATACATAGTGCCAACTTCTTTTTGGAGCGGGGAAGCCCTACCTACTATGTAGGGAGTGTGGAGGAGAGTGCGGGGAACAATTCGGGGAGCAATTCCCAGTCTGGTGAGCTCATTCTCTCCCTTCAAACCACCTCACACAACACGGTACTCTTGCACCACATCTCGGTCCGCCTGCCGCAAGCACATGTTCTCACCGTCCGGCCAGTCCAAGGGGAAGGGCCTTGCTTCATGTATGTAGCCTTGTCACCTGCGGAGTAATACACGACGTGCAACCCCACGACGTGACGACGTGCAGCCCACTGCAGATCGCCGCGGACGACGTCCACCCTGCCAGCCTGCGAAATTACTCGTCACACTGGCAGCACACTGGCAGCACACTGACAGCTTCTTGTTAAATGCTGGGAAGGCCTCTTTTACTGCCCCTCTGCTTTTCTCCACCTCCTCCTCCTCCTCCTCCTCCTCCTCCTCTGTTGGTCCCCGTGTGACACTCATGGGCCAGTACCTCAAGATGGCTCCCTCCGGCATCCGCTTGCAGGAGGACACGCACAAGCCAGACTATTGCAACGAGGCTGTCTTCCGACGCAACTGTCTTCCTGCTCGCTCCTACTTCATCCCAGACACCTCGCTCCTCCTCAATGGCCGCTGGGACTTCCACTACGCCTCCACGCCCCTCGAGGCCCCCGAGCCCGAAGCCGTCCAGGACACCACCTGGGCGAAGCAGAACGTCCCCGGCCATTGGCAGCTTCAAGGCTACGGAAAACCCTGGTACACCAATGTCCAGTACCCTATTCCCGTCTGCCCTCCCTATGTGCCCACCGAGAATCCCACCGGTACCTACAAGAGAAGCTTCCACGTTCCCGGTACTTGGGATGCCTCCGCTCAGCTCAGACTGCGCTTCGACGGCGTGGATAGCGCTTATCATGTCTGGGTCAACGGCCTGCTGGTAGGATACGCCCAGGGAGCGAGGAACCCCCACGAGTTCGATGTGTCCGAGTACGTCGACAGACACGGGCCCAATGAGCTCTTTGTGCGCGTATACCAGTGGTCTGATGGCACATATATCGAGGATCAGGACCAATGGTGGTTATCAGGTATTTCTCCCGCCGTCGAGATTGCTGTGAATCTCTAGCTGAGCCATTCGTCTTAAGGCATCTTCCGAGACGTTCACCTGCTAGCGTTCCCTACCGATGCTCTCATTCAAGACTGGTTCATTCGGACCGACCTCGATGCCAAGTATGAGAACGCCACGCTCGAGGCCACCATCGATGTTTTGAGCAAGGAGAAGGGAACACTGGAGCTCATTCTTTCGGAACTGGACAAGAATAGCGGGGCCACGATAGGGACCAAAACAGTAGACGTCAGTACCGGCACCTCCAAAGTCGGCATCTCTTTGCCTGTAACGAGCCCTCAGAAGTGGACCGCCGAATCACCCTACCTCTACTCCGTCCAGTTGACCCTGAAGACATCTTCGGCCAAGCCATACGTTATCACGCAGAGAATAGGGTTCCGCAAGGTCGAGCTCATCAATGGCCTCATGGCCGTGAATGGAACCCCAATCCGTCTGCGTGGTGTCAACCGGCATGAACATCATCCGCATTTCGGTCGTGCAGTGCCTCTCGATTACATCAAGCGAGACCTTCTTCTCATGAAGACCCACAACGTCAATGCCCTCCGCTGCTCCCACTACCCATCTCACCCCAAAATCCTTGATATGGCCGATGAGCTGGGACTTTGGGTCATGGATGAAGCCGACCTTGAGTGCCACGGCTTCTATGACGCAGTCGCACGGCCACGGGATATTCCCGAGCATATGGACTACGAGGAGCGGAAGAAGTTCACCTTCCCCCTGGCTGCCAAATTCACCACCGATAACCCCACTTGGAAGGAGGCATACGTGGACCGCATGCGAGATCTGGTTCAACGTGACAAGAACCACGCCTCTGTCATCGTATGGAGTCTGGGCAACGAGGCCTTCTACGGTCAAAATCACAAAGCCATGGTCGCATATGCCAAGGAGATCGACCCAGGAAGGTTGATCCATTACGAAGGAGATGTCCATGCCGAGACGGCTGATATGTACAGCTATATGTATCCTCCGATCGAAAGACTGCTTAAACTGTCAGAGACCGAAGGCGTCAAGGATGGCAAGTATGAGAAACCGGTTGTGCTCTGTGAGTATGGACACGCCATGGGCAACGGCCCCGGCTGGCTCGAAGATTACGAGGAACTGTTCAGGACACACCCACGTCTACAAGGCGGTTTCATCTGGGAATGGGCTAACCACGGCCTATGGAAAGAGGATGGTGATGGCACCGGGAAAGGTGGCTACTACGGCTATGGCGGTGATTTTGGTGACGTGCCCAACGACGGTACCTTCGTCATGGACGGCTTGTGTTTCAGCACCCACGAGCCTACACCGGGATTGACCGAGTTCAAGAAGGTGATCCAACCAGTGGGATTCTTGGTGAATGGTGACAAGCTCATCCTCGAAAACTACTACGACTTCATTGACCTTAACCATCTGGTCGCTTCCTACAGAGTCGAGGAATTTGGCGAGGAGTGAGTCCGCACGCCCCTGGTCGCATTTTCTGTACTGACATGCTCGCAGGGCCAAGTTGCTCGCATCTGGCAAGCTTGAAATCCCGGATATCAAAGCCGGCCAAAAGGGAGAGGCTGACTTGAAGAACGCACTTTCGAAAT
This sequence comes from Juglanconis oblonga, assembly GCA_003012965.1. Lineage (NCBI taxonomy): Eukaryota > Fungi > Ascomycota > Sordariomycetes > Diaporthales > Juglanconidaceae > Juglanconis > Juglanconis oblonga. The sequence goes on from MUZH01003350.1 coordinate 7,696, forward strand.
TCAAGAGCAGCAAGGATGTCTTCATCACTGTGTCTTTGGCCAACCGCGACGATACCCCCGGACTAGATGCAGGCCACGAAGTCGCCTGGACGCAGTGGCAACTTTCGAAGGCCACGCCACCATCTTCTTCATCTTTGTCCCTGAATAAGCTCTCATCTTCCGTCAACGTCACCTCATCAGGCGCCAAGGTCACCGTCTCCGGCCCCCACTACACCTTCGAATTTGACCGTGCCCGCGGTGCTCCCACCTCCTGGGCCGTGAACGGCGTGCCAATCCTCGAAGCCGATCCCACGACCGGCGTCGCTATTATCCCAGGATTCTGGCGACCAGCCACAGACAACGACGTGCCAGGATCTCTGCCGTATTGGCAACGCTTCGGCGTCGATATGCTGGAATCACAGCTCCGCTCATTGGAGATTGACACCTTGGACCCGAACAAGGCCGTGATTAAAGCACACACCTTCCTCACTCCCCCTGTACTGGCGTGGGGGTTTCATGCCGAAATTGAATACACTATCCTGGGCACCGGGACCCTCAAGATTGACATCAAGAGCCTTAAGCCCGACGGCGCGATGCCCGAGCACGTCCCCCGCGCGGGTCTTAACCTCCGGCTGAGCAAGACACTCGATAAAGTCTCCTGGTATGGCCTCGGTCCCGGCGAGAGCTACCCTGATAAGAAGTCCTCCCAGCGCACCGGCATCTGGGACGTCGAGACCGTCAAGGACCTGCAGACGCCGTACGAGGTGCCGCAGGAGAATGCCAACCGGATGGAGACGCGGTGGGTATCTCTCACCGATGCGCACGGGGCGGGCGTCAAGGCCGTCTCGGGGGAGCTGTTCAACTGGGTAGCGAGCAACAACTCTATTGAGAATGTTCATGCAGCGCGACACCCGCCTGATCTGGTGGAGGAGGATGCGACGTTGTTGAGGCTGGATGCTAAGGTTGCGGGCGTGGGCACGGCGGCGTGTGGGCCAGGGGTGAGGGAGGATTTCCTGGTAAAGGTGGAGGAGATGAAGTTTGGGTTTGTGCTGGAGAGTGTGGGGCTTTAAGAGGCTGTGGTACCAAGAGAGAGTGTGTCCTACAGGAGGTTATACCATGAGATATGACATAGAAGATCGGATCATTGGATAAGAATGTCACGCTACTCTCCGGTCGACTCATCGCGTAAGTCCAGGGTCGAATATGGAGCGGGGAAATGGGTTGCGCAAAGCTGAGAACGAACCGAAGACAAGCTGTTGCATTGTATTGTTTGATAGGATAGATGAAGCCTGCTTTGAGTATGAGACTGGAGGCAGCGGAATCACGGAAGCGGGTTCGCATCTTGGCCACCCGGAACTTGGGTACCATACACAAACAAAGAAGCATTTCGTTCAGCTGTAATTCTGTCAGAACAGATATCGAAGCGGCTGGAAATGGATCTACAACGCCCAGAGGCAAGCCTAGTCGTCGCCAACCTGCCAATCCCGGTTCAAACGGGAGCTTCTTAACAATACATTATTATTGAAATCCTGCAAAATGCCTTTTTGATAAACCTCGCGCGGCAGTGGAAGGTTTTTACGCAATGCTAAACGTTCCCTGGAGCGGCAAGTCTCTGCTGCTCCTCCCCACGTACACCTGGTACTCGCCGGTCTGCAACAACCACTTTTGGGCCACCACGTCCCAGACACTCAGATCCCTCCGCGTCAGGGCAAACTGCACTGTCGCGGTCTCGCCGGCCGTGATGGACGGCTTCTCGAAACCACGCAGCTGTCGCACGGGCACGTCCTCTCCGGGGATCCCAAGGTACAACTGCACCACCTCCTTCCCGTTCACGGACCCGGAGTTGGTCACATGGACCGTGGCACGGAGCACCTCGTCCCAGAGGTCCGTGGGGCCGCCCAGCGAGACGGCGCCGGTGGGGTAGGCCGCCGTGGAGCTGTTGGTCTTGCTGATCTGCAGGTCCGCGTAGTCGAAGGTGGTGTAGCTGAGCCCGAAGCCGAACTCGTACCGCGGCGTGATGTTCCGGAGATCGAAGTGGCGGTAGTCGACGTAGACGCCCTCGGTGAAGTTGGACTGCGGGTAGTGCTGGAACATGCCGGTCAGGGTCAGGTCCGGGGCGAGGAAGGTCCCGTAGTCGGTCTCGTTGCGGGCGACGGTGTAAGGGAGGCGGCCGGAGGGGTTCTCCCTGCCGTAGAGGAGGTTGACGAGCGCTTTGCCGCTGTCCTGGCCAGGCAGGTGAGCCAAGATGATGGCCGTCACGTTGGGGTGGTCGGCGAACTGGTCGACCAGCCGGGGGCCCGCGTTGTGCAGCACCACGATGGTGTTGGCGCACTGGTCGGCGATGTTGTTGACGAGCCCGTCCGTGAAGTCGTCGCGGACGGCGGGGCGATCGTAGCCCTCGGTGGCCCACGCGTTGCCGAAGACGAGGCACGCGTCGCTCGTGGGGTTCACCAGGGCGCTGCCGCCCTCCAGGTCCCAGTAGAGATGGGTGCCGTCCTCGTGCGCCTGGGCGACGAGCGCGTCGTACGGCGCGCTGAGGAGGCTCTGCGAGGAGGTGCCGGAGCCGCCGCCGGCGATGAGGGTGCCGTTGGGGGCGATGGCCGAGAAGGTGAGGTCGAGATCGCCCAGGAAGGCCAGGTCGAACTCGGTCAGGTTGGCGGCCTGGACGCCGTAGGACCAGGCGTCGCCTGCGAACGGGAGCCCGTCCGGCGGCGCCGCGTAGTTGTTCTTGCTGGGCGCCTTGGCCGAGTAGCCGAAGAGGGAGATGAGCTTCATGTCGGCGGGGCGCAGCGGGAGGGCGTGGTTGGTGTTCTTGACGAGGACGTGCCCTTCTGCCGCGCCGGCCAGGAGGATGGGCCTGGAGCTGGCGTTGCGAGCGTCGACGACCGGGTGAGGGAGGGAGAGGTCGGCTGCGAGCCCGTAGCCCGGGGTGGGAAAGTTTGCGTCTTGGCCGAGGTGATACCATGAGGTGAGGATGCTGGGAGGTAAAAAAAACATTCAAGGATCAGTCAGTTCCCTGTGACCTTTCGAAGAAAAAGAAAAGAAGGAAAAGAAAAAAAAGAAAGAACCCCCCCCCGTCGTTTGAGACTCACCGGGTAGCCATATCATCCAAACGTGTTGCATTCACGGAGCCATTGTTGACGGCCAGGGTGAGATTGTCGCCCCAGACCGTAGACTCGGGCATGGCAACGTCAAGGCCAGCAAGAGCAGAACCAACCCCGGAAGTTTGAGCGGCCCAATCTGACATGACGAAGCCTTGAAAGCCAAGCTCGCTCTTCAGCACGCCGTTCAACATCTTGCTGTTCTGGCAGGCACCAGAGTTGTTGACCTTGTTGTAGCTGCACATGATATTGGCTGTTCCTGCGTGTACGGCGTCTTGAAATGGCCTGTCCGAGGGGGTCCATGTTTAGCGAGGGAGAAGAATGCTTGGGAAGGCCCAGGGAAGGCCCAGGGAAGGCTCAGGGAAATGCTTTCGTACCAGAGATACAATTCATGCATTGTCCTGTCGTCCATATTCGAAGAGATCGGGTCTGCCCAGGGGGGGTTCGTGGTGACGAGGCGATGCGTCTCCTGCTCATTGCCGAGGAAATGTTTTGTGCTCGTAATCACCCCGTTCTCTTGTATGCTCACGACAGATTCATAGACCAGCTTTCCGGACAGGTATGGGTCGGGCGAGAAGCCTTTCCGCCCGTCGACGTCAGTAGAGAGACCACTTGTCTGAGGGGTTTCGCACATCCATGGACGATTTTGACTTACCCTCCCAGTTCCTACCTCCTTGGACAACCCGCCCGGCCGGGCCGACGACAGGGCCCAGCAAGATGTTGACGCCCTTCACCCGAGCCTCGCCGCCCATATAGTAGCCCCGCTGGTAGGTCAGCTCCTTGTTCCAGCTCGCGGCCACGTGGATACCAGACGGCCACGCGCTCACGTAGTCCGTGGTGCCCACACCGTTGCCGGCATTTGCCAAACACATGCCTGGGAAGTCTAGGCGTGGCACGCTGGGGATCACGCCGACGCAGCCTGTCTCGCTATCGACACCACTAGTCAAGCTGACCTGTCCCGCGAGGATTAGCCGGGTCTCTTCTCGAAAGCGAGCGCCGACGACCTGATGCATTGACTCGCCTTCTCTTCCGTTGTCATCTGTGAGACGAGGGCTTTGGCCTTTGTTATGGCAGCTGCCCATGCCCCTGCGGCATCTTGCTCGGCTGAGATGGATAGATATATGTTAGCCGACGTAAGAAGGGTGGCTCAAGCCGAGGTGCTATGTTGCGGATCAAAAGGCTCACGAGTAGGGTACACCGGTTCAGAAAGGCCATAGAAGTATGTGTCGTTCTCAATTACATACTCCGCATGGACATGCTGGCTGAAGGCTGCCGATATGGCAAGGCTGGAGAGGGTTGGACGGAGCATAGCGACCGGAAAGTCAGTCCCAGGGGACGCTGCGGAACCACGGTGGTACTTGACGAGGTGGGCCAACAAATGCTGCCACCTGTAGATGGTCTACCTAAGGGAATTCCTCACAGGTTCAGAAGGTGGAAATGAATGGTCTCTCAGGAGGAGAGTCCTAAGCCGGGGGGGGGTGGGT
>MUZH01003351.1:0-12376 GCA_003012965.1 Juglanconis oblonga
CCCTTCCACCGGGCCCCCCACCTCACCTAACCACAACCAGCTCATCCATATCCTCATCTTCATCATCCAGCACCACCTCTCTTCTCACCACGCTCGGCCGGACATTCTTATGCCCCGCGGCCGTCTGCGGCGGCAAACTATCCCTCCCCGCCTCACGGATCCCCTTGTCCGTCACGAACCGCGTCTTCTTGCGCACGGGGCTCCGATCCTTGTCCCGCAGCGCGCTCGTCACCGTGCTGGTGCTGTCCTTCTTGGCGTGCAAGTGGTGACCCAGGTTCAGGTTGAGCTTCTCGCCGTCGCGCATGCGGCCCAGCTTGTCCTTCAGGGACGTGCCCCAGCCGAAGGTGCGCGGGGCCGCCGGCGCGGCCGTGCGAGAGGGGAGCGGCGCGTACGTGCTGTCGAAGCTGGAGTTGTTAGAGTCTTGGCGCTTGCGCTTGATGGGGGAGAGGGAGATCTTGGACTCGGCGCCGCGCGGGGCGAGGAGGCCGAGGGAGCGCGCGTCGGTTTTGCGTTCTGGGTCGTCTTGGTGCGTGCCGGGGAGGGGGATGCGAGGGACCGCGGGGCTGAAGCGTGCCGCGGTGGGCGGGGCCATCGAGGTGGCACGGTTGGTCCGTCCGTTGCCGAACCTCGACGTGCGCGTGGCGGGTGTCGTGCGCGAGGCTGAGGGTTCCGCGGTGCCTGCGACCCGCATATACTCCCCACCCATACTGCCGCCGCCCATTTCGCCAAGTCTTTTCGCGATGTCCCGCTCCTTCTCCTTCGCCAGGAGTCTACGCTTCAGGCCCTCGGCTCGCTCGCGCGTCTCCGCAAAGTCTTCCGCCTCCTGATTCACGTTGCTGCTCGCCCCGCGGCTGACGAAATACCGGCTGCGCGTCTCCCAGTCCAGCTTGCCGTGCGTGTCCGCGACCCTTTCCCTACGGTCGGCCGCCTCCTTCTGTTCGCGGGACTGAAAGCGCGACTGCCCACCGCGTTTGTAGTCCACACCCTCCATGCCAAAACCACTGCCGCCGTTGAGCTCATTGCGTGCGCCGCGAGTGCGTGCAAGCGCTGTGTTTGTGTGGAATTCGCAGTGCTCGGTACGGCGGGCGTTGACCCAGCTGTTGCACAGCTTGCCGTCGGCCTTGACGGATTTGCAGTACCCGAGGTCGCGCGCAACGCCGATCTCGAGGATCATGTCGGCGTCTGAGTTGATGGCCAGGCTGAAGCGGCCTGTGTCAGCCTTCCCAGGCGGGGGCGGCATGATGTCTGGGTTGAGAATGGCGACCACCGTGCCGGTCGAGAGCTTCCAGAAGCGCTCGAAGCCCGTGTTGAAGAGGAAGAGGTCGATCTCGTACTCGAGGTCGACCAGGGTTATGACCATGTATTTGCCTCGGTCCGAGGGCTTCATTTTGCCTGTCTCGGCGTCGTATTGGGGCTTGTGAAGGCGTGGGTCGGATTTGGAAGCTATCACGGCGAAAACGACACTGTCAACCACATCGTCGGGAAGGGACCAGTTTGGTGATTTGACTTGGCGGAGGAGGTCTTTGATGGAGTAGGATGTCTTGCCGGAGATGGCGCGTGCAACAACTTGGTGTGGGAGGATGCGTTTGTTCAGGTGGAAGCATGAGTATGGCTCGAAAGACGGAGACGATGATGGTTGGTGAGGTTCGGATGCTGTAGACGTGAAAGATTCCTGTGGATGAGAAAGATCGGGAGATTCATGTCCTGACCTGTCAGCTCCGTGAAAGGAAGATGTCCTCGTGCTGGAAGTTGTGTTGCTTCGTTGTAGGAATCCGACTTTCGATTTGTCGACTGTTGCTTTCCCTAATATCTCGTCTCTGGTGTATTCTCGCTCCCTAGGTGCCGGCTCGTCCATTATATCCGTGGCATTGGTCTTGTAGTCTTCCATCTCCTTTCTGCCCACGTTGAACGCCGTACTCCGTGACCTTGCGGCCTGGGTTCTCTTTTCCTGCCGGACCGTTTCCTCATCTCGAGCGGCTTTTAACCTCTCGCTGAAACTCAGCGGCTTCTGTTTCTCGTCGAACGACCCGGTGGTCCTCGAACTGCGTAGATAGCCTCCTCCTGGTTGTGACCCACCCGGGTCGTCTGACGTCCTCCTGAAACTCGGTGCTCTTTTCAACGAGATGTCCTTGGCTTTCAATCCCTTGTCGATCCCAAGAAGTATCCGACTCGGCGAGGTCTGGGTGGGCGGTGGCTGGACTTTCCTCACCGGCGACGCGGGGACTTCGACTGGTGCTGGTGGCTGTGACCGTGGTCTTGTCGCCGGTTCCGTCCTGATGATCTCTTTTATCCTGTGACCCGGCGGAGCCATAGGCGCTGAGCCTGGTCTGGAATTCCTGCCATTGTCCACGTCGGAAGTCTGACTGCCGAAGGAGGCTTGCGGTCCTTGCGGTCCTTGGGGTCCTTGGGCGGCCCGGGCCTTCTCCTTCCTCAATTTCTTCAGCTTCAGTTGTGCTTGTATCTCTTCCAGCTTCAGCTGCAGGGTCTCCTCGTCATCTTCCTCGTCCAGGTCCATAGGATCTCCCAGCACCATGTTGGAGGCTCGTGAGACAAGGTCCATGGTGGCTCTGGGCTTCAAAGGTGACGGGGACGACGAGCGACGCGCAAGCATCTGTCTGTATCGGTCGCGACCATTTGGTGTGCCGAGAAGAGCCTCTCTAGGAGATCGCGGCGGCCATTGTTGCTCGAAGCCTGCGGCTGCGGCTGCGTCTAATCTGTGGTCAGTGCAAGAAGGTGAAGGGAGCGAGGCGAAAGTACAAGGCGAACACTCACGCGGGGACATTGTGTGTACGTATCTGGTGCCGAGAGGCCCCTCAGTCCTTCCCCGGATTGGCGTCGCGCAACTCACTCCAGGGCTGGAAGGATGCGCTGCGGGCGTGTGGGTTTGTGTTTTGTCGTACGCCCCTGTGCTAGCCAATTAATCTCGCCCACGCCTAATCAACCACGGCTGGGCGCAAGTACCCGCTGACAGGGCATGAGAGCAGCCAACCAAAATGCGGATTGTATTGCTTCTTGTCGGCGCAGTTGTACAGGATCCGTAAGTGTCGAAGTGTCGAAGTGTCGTATGGAGTGTTGTCAAGTGGCTGGCGAGAGTAAACAGCTACTTCGGCAGTGCCACCACAGCCGGTTGGGAATTGGAGTTAAAGTTGGAGCACGGAGGAATTGGAGTTCTGGAGTTTCTTCGGGAGGCGAGGCTGATGAACGGATGAACGGAGCCGAGGAAGGTGATCGACCACCAATGCGCCGGCACCTGCGACGTGCACAGTAAATAGTGGTACCGGATGACAGAAGGATGTGGCTGTCAGTAGTCTTCCCTTCCCGCATGCAACATCGCCATTCTTGTACCAGGATATATAGTGTACAGGTACCACAGACAGTGCACAGTAATCAGCATGTGCAGGAAATGTGATGTGGGACTTAGTTCATGCGCCTCGCGTAGCAGACGCGTGGGTCCGGCCGGCAGAACGCGTCTCCCCTCAAACGATCCCTGCTATTGACTGGGGATTGCAGATTAAAGTTTAACTTTCAGAGTCAAATGTGCCCACCCAGCAATAGACTTGAGCACACTGGTGGCCAGATACTGCGATCCGCACACACAAGAACCGACAAGGCCCAATTGAATCTTCATTTTGGATATCTCTGGACTCCCCACCAGGAATGGCGAGAACGAGGGCAACGAAGGGCGCCAGCAAGACCGCGTCCAGTAAGGACGAGGACACCAAGACCTCGACGTCAAAATACTCCTTGCCCGCAGAATCGACAAACCCACCCAAGATACTTATCCTGCCAACCAAGGCGACCTCCGACGCAAGAGTCGTCTCTCTCAAGAACCCGCGTTACGCAAAACCAACACGCTATCTAATATGCCCAGAGACGGGCGCGTACGAATTCATCAAGATATCCGCGCCAAAGACCACACCCCGAAGCTGGCTGATCGAGGGCTCCGAAACCAAACAGGGGGGTACCGTCTCCTTCGAAACCCAGGTCACCAAAGGCGCAGACCTCTACCTCGCGACCCCCATCGACCCGCTCTTCCTGACCCTCCCTGCCCTCGCCGCCCAATTCTCCTCCACCAACAAGCGCATGTTCCTCTCCAGCGACGACCACATCGAGACCATAACCGACGAGACACCGCACCTGCGCGATACCATCGTGAGGTGGCCGGCATGGCGGAAACGGCTGGAGTCCCGCATGGCCGCCATCTGCGACACCGTCGAGGCCGGCGATGATGAGACCATGTTCCGGTTCAGCGAGGACAAGCTGCTGGGCGAGATGCTGGCCAAGGCAAAGAGAATGTGTGAGGGAGAACTGCCGCAGAGTATGGAGGACAAGTTCGTGGCGAAGGCGCTGGAGGCGCCGGTGTTGGGTGTGAAGAAGGGTCATCCTGTCGCTGCGCTGAAGAGCGAGGAGTCGACCGCGTCGGAACGGGATGGGAGCTCGCAGACGGAGTCGAACGAGTCGCCATCATCAGCAGCCACGACAGCAACCTCCGCATCCGAGGCCTCCACTGCTGCAACCTCCGTGGCAGACCACGCCGAAGCAGCGGGTACCAAGGATGTGACCTCTGTGACCTCCGCGATCACAGCCTCGGCGGATGTAATGCACCTGCAACGTCTCCGGATCGCCTTCAACTTCATCTGCTCGTGCTACGTGCCGCCCGCCATGGCCGCCGTGCTCAAGAAGATGCTTGCCGAGAACAAGGACTCATCCGTCGACTTGGCGCCGCTTGACGACTATGTCGCGCAGCTGACCAAGCTGCGGCAGGAGGCCATGACCGCGCGGTCGGCGTCGGACTATTCGCGGAAGCGGGCGAGCGACGAGGAGGATGAGGAGCGGAGGGAGAAGAGGCGCAAGAAGGAGGAGGAGGAGAAGCGGAAGAAGGCGGGAGAGAGTAGGGGGGTGAGGGAGTTGAAGAAGGTGAATACCACGGGGATGAAGAAGTTGAGTGCCTTCTTCAAGCCGAAAGGTTCATAAGATACTGGGCTTGGTGTGAGATGGGTGTCACCGTCCGGTGGGATGTTTGTTGATCATGAATCTTGCTCATGGGTAGGCCCATGATGGGCCAAACGGGTATCATTGGATGCGCAGCAGCATCAGAAGAGAACATGACCGAGACGTCAGTCATGTTCATGTATGTGTTCACCTCACACCCCTGCCTGTGCCTCTCGTCCCGCGCGCCGTCCGTCCCGTCCCAACCCCCCGCCCAATCTGAGACCCAGCCCGTGAGCTCGAACTCGCGGTACTGATGTTCCCCAAGCCAGAGGTATTCGCGGTTGAACTACCCCTCAGGATCCCCCTGCCCCGTGTCGTCCTGGCCCCCCGCGTCCCAGCCACGCCGCGCCCACGTCCCGTCGTCGTGCCACCTGCCAACCGTCTCTGCTCCCGCTCCTCGGCGGCTCGCCGTGCATCCTCGCGGCGGCGCTCCTCCTCGGCGGCGCGTCGCTGCACGGCTAGTTGTTCGGCGAGCTTCTCCTCCTCGATGGCCTCGAGGTCCTTGGTCGCGCCATTCCAGTCTTTGTTGAGGATGAGGCGCTGGTTGTGTTCCGTCTGGGAGAGTATGCGGGTCCAGGTGTTAAGCAGGGTGGAGGCGTTGTTTACGGTTTGAGAGACGGACTGGGGGGGGGGGTGTCAGTATCCATACTGGTATATCGGAAGTTGACGGATCTAGAAGGAAACTTACCCCCATGTTCCCCTTGGCTCGTTCCAGGGTGCCGATGACACCCTCGATCACCTCGTTGATGTTCCGAACACCTTCCAGCTCCCGCCGGAGAGCGGCCTCGCGGACCTCGTCGGCATCGAAGGGCTGCTTTTCTTTGGCGGTATTGGGTGTGGGCGTCTTTGGGGTCCTGGGGGTTTTCGGTCGGGAGGGTAGGTCTGATGGTTTGATGGGAGAGGAGAAGAGCTCTGAGGGGTCAACTTCGTCTTGAGCCATGTTGCTTGTGGTGTTAGTGGTGGCTGGCTGGCTGGCTGGCTGGCTGGCTGGCTGGCTGGCTGGCTGTAGACGGAGTATCTGTCCTTCAATCAATTCCAATCATACCATTGTAGACAGGATTTCAGATCTCCAATGCTGGCTGGCTGCCTTGGGATGAAATCGCGGTATGACGTCTGCTGCAGAGTGAGTGTGTTGGCACACAGCCCTGAAGCATCACTTTGTTGACTGTGTCGACTTTGTGTCGCATAGATTGGTGGGGCGGGAGACGCGTTTGCCTGACGCGAAAAAGACGCGCCAGATTGGGGTGGGTCCTATTGTCGGCAATGATTGGTTGCATTGTGTCCGAATAGACAACAGATCCACCGCACTTCCAGCCCAGCCCGGCTTCCCCCAGAGCCCGTGCATGATGACACTGCAGTGAAGAGGTCACCCGCCACACAGCATACCAGCCTCCCCTTCCTTCTCTCTGATTCCAGCCTTCATTTTCTCCTGCACCTTCATGACACAGGTGGACTATTCGACACCACACTGCGTTATTATCCTCCAGATATCCCCCCATTGTGCATTGATCCCCTCGATACCCATTCATCCGACCATCAGCATCTATTTTTTTTAATCCTTATTTGGCTGACCCACCCATTGGATCCTGATCTCGAGTTCCACACGTGGATGGTAAAAAGAGGAGAAGCCTTTTTCGACCCACGAGAACACGCATCACCTCATAACATAACTGCCCTCCCACCCATCGAAACCTGAACCCTGAACGTCTCCTCCCTTCTTCCACTTCCTCCCTCAATTCGACTCAGTCAGCCCTTCTGCTCATCGCCTCGCTCGACCATCTCGAAGACACCGCGACCACCCAGAAGGCATTGGTTGGAAGTGGATGCAATTCACTCTTGACTTGCTATCCGTGTGTGCACTATCCTAGGTACACGCCAAAACGCGGCAAACGGTAGACTGCTGAGGTAGACTGCTGAGGTGGACTGCTGAGGTTGTTTGTTCGGCCGGATTCCATTCAGCCAGCGACGACGCGGAAACCCGCAACGCTCCAACTTGGAAGCCTCCAAACCTGCAAGCCTACAAAATGGCAACAGCTTTTGTCGCCTCCACTCCAACTCGATCTGGTTCTCCAGTTTCTCTCAACACCCCACCTACTCCCAGACTCGGCGGCTTTGGCGACAATTGGGAACCCTACTCTCCTGCACCACGCAAATCCGCTCGCATCTCGTCGCGCGTCACCGACAACCGAACCCCATCCCCTCACGCTTCTGGTCGCACCTCACGACCATCTCACCTGCGCGCATTGCCCAAGACCAGCACTGGTACCACTGAACCTCCATCACATCAGTCGCATCAAAACACGGACAACGTGACCTCCCCTCCCGCGACTTTGTCCCCTCAGAAGAAGCGCCAACCCCCCTCTGCCTCGCGCAGCGTCTCAGGCTCTCTGACCGCAGAAAGCATTCGCAACGCAGCCGCCGCCCTCGGCCAATCTCAGAAGATGGACTCCCTGGCCGCCTCGCGTGCTGCCCTCGCCCTTCCCACCCCCGCCAAGACTCCCGCTCGCAAGCACCCTGAGCAGAGTGAGAAGGAAGTGAACGCCATTGCCCGCAACCTGTTCGGCAAGCAGAAGGATCAACAGCAGAGCCCCAAGAAGTCGCGCACCAAGCGCAGCAACAATGGCATCTCGCTCGACAGCTTCGAGATCCACGACGAGGAGGCCCCCATTGAGATCTACACCGACTCGGAGAACCGACTGCCTGAGGCTGATGTCAGCACCGAGAATCCTTTCTACGGTGAGACTGGCATTGCTGCGTCCGCGGTGCCTGTCCGTCGAAGCTCGCGTCACAAGAAGAGTGCTGTTATTGAGAAAGGGCTTGTGGAGGAGAATCTGAAGCGCGACGACGGTCTGCTCTATGTCTTGTAAGTTGACAGCTGCCCGATGGGGATCCCTCGTTGAACATCATACTAACTGTGTTTTATAGCCGTGGAAAGAAGGTCTTTAGGAAGTTCACAGAGGGTGACGCCGCCTCCCGCCCTGTTGTTAAGCCTCGTCTGCTCTTCCCTGCCGCCGCCAAGGCCAGCAAGGAGAACGAGATCTTCGAGGATGAGGAGGCAGAGACGGACATTGAGGAGCAGACCCCCAAGATCACCACGGAGGAAGATGTCGAGACACCAGCTGAGGCCGTCGAGGAGAAGGTCGACACTCCTAAGGCACCCAAGTTTGCTCCTACTTCACCTCCCGCCACCTCGCGCGCCACCCGATCCAAGAAGCTCATTCTCGATGAGCTTACTCCAGTCAAGGGCAAGGGCAAGCGCGGCGGCAGTCGGAGCCCCTTCGACGGCTGGCGTCGTACCAAGAACAGCCCGAGCAGCTCTGCCAGCCAGAAGCGAGTGGGTGACCCTCTCGCCAGCGACGCACCCAAGCGTGCCAAGGCCTAGGTGGTCCCTGAATGGCTCTGATGGGTTGGACGGCGTTGGGCATGGTCTCGTTTCTCCTCTTTTGGATGCATGAGGCAGGACCTATGATTTGACGCGTGGAAGGACAGCGCGCAGAATGTGAGCGCAGTACGATGGAGAGGAAGGTACATAATGTACCCTCTGTGGAGAGCTTTGCACCTTCTATCATCCGATCACATGGGTATTTGCGATTTTCATCTTTACACGCCCAAAACTTGCATCGCGTACTACTGCAGTACTACAGTATGGAAAGCAGTTTTTCATTTGGCGAAGCAGGGTCTACGGTACGACACTAAAGGGAAAGGGCATGGAGTCCTGGAGTCGGCTTTTTCATACGAATCAGTATGTCAGGATTAGGGTGAATCAGATAGATAATTTTACATGAGGATATCAAAAAAGACCAACCTCGTGTGTTTGGTGCGGTCTCGCTTGTGATGGGTTATGACTGCAAGCTGCATTCTTTAGGCGGGAGGATGATGTCGACTCGTACTGGCGTGCGGCCAGCCTCCCTGTACCTTGTACCGTCGAGGTTGGCCTTGCCTTCGGAATGCCCTCAGATGGTCCTCAGATGGTCCTCAGCTACACGGAGATCAAGCAGGTAGCGGCAACAAGAAATAACCTACACCAAACAGCCTTGCACCCCATGGTGAGGAGACATCTGTCAGGGGTGACACTCTACCATCCTATGGAATGGCCTCTTGTGGGACAAGTGGAATATGTCTTGTGGGATAACCACCTCTGAGACCATCTGCTGCGAAGAGTCTTGTGTGGGACGGCTGGAGAATCAGGCCCCAGTCCCATATGTACTTATGTACTGTGTGCTCGTGCTTGGCAGCTCCGGCCCAGCAATAAAAAAAGATTGGAATGGGGATATGATGTCGAACGTTGCCCGCCGGCTGAAGCACCTGTCGCGGAACACGTCAACCCGGCTGGCATGACGATGGCAGCAGCCCCGCCCCCGCAGTCCTCCAAAACTGCAGAGGCGACGGCAGGCAGGCCCTGATTTTCTTCCTCTTCACTTCCTCAACCACCCCCCTCTAGGTACAATTGTGTTTTGGTTGGGACACACGATCCATTGACTCATTTTGATCTATACAAACCGAAATTTGCTTTCTCTTCTTCTTTCGCACACCCTCCATACACACCCACACCACCTACTTCCGGCCCCAGTCACCCCCGACCCTCCACCTCCCGCCACGAATCAAGATGCACATCCTCGTAGTCAACGACGACGGGCCTCCCTCCCCACACTCCTCGCCCTACGTGCACTCCCTCGTGCGCGAGCTCCAAGCCGCCGGCCACACCGTCTCTGTCTGCCTCCCGCACACGCAGCGCTCCTGGATCGGCAAGGCGCACATGATCGGCCAGACCGTCAAGCCCGTCTACTACCGCCCGCCACCGCCGACCACCCTCCTGCCCGCAGGGCTGGGCAGCAGCGCCGCGGACGACAACGACGAGGCGGCGGCCCACGGCTCGACGCACGCGCGCCCGTCGCGCGACGGCCGCACGGAGGAGTGGGTCCTGGTGGACGGTACGCCTGCGAGCTGCGTGCAGATCGGGCTGTACCACTTCTTTGGGGACCGCGGGCCCGTGGACCTCGTCGTCAGCGGGCCCAACTACGGCCGCAACACGTCGGCCGTGTTCGCCCTGTCTTCGGGGACGCTGGGCGGCGCCCTCGAGGCCGCCGCGTGCCGGACCCGCGCCATCGCCCTGAGCTACGCCTTCTTCTCGCGCAACCACGACCCGGACGTCGTCGCGGGCGCGAGCAGGCACAGCGTGCGCGTCATCGAGGCCCTGGTGCGCCAGTGGCCCGCCGACGGCAGCGTCGATCTGTACAGCGTCAACGTGCCCCTGACGGAAGGGGTCGAGGGCGCCAAGACGTTGTGGGCGCCGATGCTGCAGAATTACTGGTCGGTGGGGAATAGCGCATTTGAGGCGGTGGAGAGCGGGGAGGATGCGGACGAGGAGGAGGAGAGGATACGGGAGGGCGAGGTAAATGGTGGGAAGGCGGAGGGCGAGGGCGAGGGCGAGGGCGAGGAGAGCAATGGCCAGGCGGAGAGGAGGAAGGGCGGACATGAGCATAGGCATTTCAAGTGGGCGCCGCAGTTGGGCGATGTGATGAAGGCGACGATGGAGGCGCCGCCGGGCGTGGACGGACGAGTTGTTACCGCGGGGAATACAAGGTGAGTATTCCCTCCCTGCCGCCGTCATGCATCTTGGGATGTTGTCACTAACACCTACATATATCACAGTGTAACGGCGCTGAAGGCCAACTTCTGGCACGCCGCGACACATCTGCACGAGCAGGAGTTGAAGCTGTGAGTGGACTCCTGACCCGTGCATGGACGAGCAAGCGAACCGTGTCTGTTTTCCTGGCCTGTATTTACCTCTCTCCGTTAAGGGTCACGTTAGACCGTCAAGAGGAAGAGGAGACTGGACATAGAGTCATAGAAGCATTCTAGAAATAGACAGCGATGCACTCTCAGAACCCTCTCCCAACCCTTTTCCCTGTGCACGACCGGATTCTTACTGTTTTGGCTTCCGCTCCAGGGATGTGCAAGAGTCGACGGCCTCACCTGCGGTCAGGACGAAGGGATCAGAACACCAAATCGAGGGATACAGCAGTAGTGGAGACACCATCTACGCCATAATCGACTACGACGACCCCTACGTCCAACCCATCATCCTCTCCGCAGTCCAATCCCTCATCCCACCGCACCGTCTGCGTCTCCTCCCCCCACCTTTCTCGCCACACACCGACCTCCCCGAGGAGGGCGCAACCAGGTTCCTCCAGATCCGCGCCTACGAGGCCATCGACTTCGACCACGCCATGTCGCGCCCCGGTACGAGCATGGTCAACAGCTACGTGATCCGCAAGGCCCTCATCCGCAAGCACTTCCTCTCGTCGACCGTCGACCACTGGGTCGCGAAGCACCCGGACTCGGTGCTGAAGGGCCACGTGAAGAGGGGCGAGGCGTTCGAGGTGGATTACGCCGAGTTCCTGGAGGATGCGTTGGTCGAGGCGTTTGATCTACGGGCGAGCCTGGAGAGGAACGTGGAGGGTGTGCAGACGGTCGAGGAGAAAGGGGCACAAGCACAAGCACAAGCACAAGCACAAGCACAAGCACAAGCACAAGCACAAGCACAAGCACAGGGCGGTGCAGACAGCGACAGGTTGCACGAGAACGGAGGAGCCCATCCGTCGTCTGACGGTGGTGCGGTTGGAGGATCGAGGGACCCGAGCGGGAGGGAATGGTGGATCCTCAAACCGGGCATGAGCGACCGCGGGCAGGGCATCCGGCTGTTCAGCACCATGGACGAGCTGCAGGGGATCTTTGACGGGTGGGAGGCTGATGCGCCTGACTCGGACGAGGAGAAGGAGGCTGATGCCGAGCAAGGGGACGAGAGGGACGAGAGGGACTACATCACGACCTCGGACCTCCGCCACTTCGTGGCACAGCCCTACATCCACCCGCCGCTCCTGCTGCCGTCCTGCGACAACAGGAAGTTCCACATCCGCACGTACGTCCTCTGCGCGGGCGCGATGCGGGTGTACGTCTGCCGCGAGATGCTCGCTCTGTTCGCCGCGCGGCCCTACACGCCGCCGTGGGAGACCTGTGCGGACGGCGAGCAGGACGGGTACCTCGATGCCCACCTCACCAACACGTGCCTCCAGGGCCCGCGCGCGGACGACCAATCCGTCCAGCGCTTCTGGGCCCTGTCGGACGTCGACCTGCCAGCCCCTCAGAAGGAGCACATCTTTGGCCAGATACGCGCCGTGACGGGCGACATCTTCGAGGCCGCGGCGCGCGAGATGATGGTGCATTTCCAGCCGCTGCCGTTCGCGTTTGAGGTCTACGGGCTGGATTTTCTTGTGGACAGCGAGCGGAATGCGTGGTTGTTGGAGGTCAATGCGTTTCCGGACTTCAAGCAGACCGGGGAGGCGCTGAGGGAGCAGGTCGTGGCGGAGTTCTGGAGGGGGGC
>MUZH01003352.1:0-12390 GCA_003012965.1 Juglanconis oblonga
GGGGGGGGGGGGGGGTTTCTTCAGGGGCGACCTCAACCCCAAGCTCTCAAGACCGAGCACAAGAACAGCATCGAGGCGACCCAGCAGGAGCACGAGAAAAAGGACACCAAGGCCCTGGAGGAGACCGGCTGCAATCTGCAACGGCCTCGTTGCTCACATGGGATGGTCTGGTGAGTCGAACCAAAGGGCCACTTCTCATGAACGACGAACGAGCTGGCGCCGCTCGAGGACCGGCCTTGAAGAAGATGGATACCTCGAGACCAAAAGCCCCCGGCAACAAAGCATGCCGGCCTCGCCCATCTCGGAAAACAAGATCCACACAAGATGGGGCCTGCGGCTGGAACGACGCGGAGCTTGACCGCAAGTACATGTACAAGCAGGACGGGGACGGGGACGGGGAGCTGGACGACACCGATGCCAAGGCTGTGAGCACCTAGCTCACCACCAAATCTCATTTCCTGGATGCACATCGCGCGGAAAACACGGCCGAAGCGAGCGAGATGGACAGCCAGACCGAGGAGCTTGAGGAAGGACGGACCCTAATCGGGGACCCTCGAAAGACAAGGCCGGCTCCGGCGGTTTGCCAACGTGCAGCTACTCCGGTCTTTCTGTCTCACGCGGGGGCTGTTTATTTCTTATAGAATGTGGAGGATTGTGCAGCGACTTTGGATAACGGAAGGTTTCTATGGAACAGGGGTTCCCAGGGACAATAGTAACGATACCCAGGTGTGCTCATCATAGATACCGCGAATGAATAAATATCATGAATACGGTCAAATTTGCGACAACGCCCTCGGTGCCGCGTAGCCACACGTGCTCTCCCCGTGAAACACACTCATCGCTGAGGCTCAGCATAAAGATAGGAGGTGACCATCGAAGAAGGGTGGTGGTTGCTTGGCATACCGAGGACGAACAAAGTCCTTCCTACCTACCTAACTTTCTTCCCTTACTTGATTTTCCTCTCACCATCCGCCTCTCTCTTCAAAACCCGACCACATGGGGCGATGCTCACTCAAGCCGACGCCCCACAATGCGCTGAACTGCGAAGGGGTTCAGCCGCGAGAACGTTCCCAAACGTGCCAGACGTGGTATGTGGCCTCTCACTAAACTGCGTACTATGGTCCAAACCAGCTTCCTACCCTTTTTCTTTACTTTTATATAAAAGCAAAACAAAAATACAAAATACAAAATACCAAAAACCAAAAACCACCTCCCCCCCTATCCCCCCCAAACACACCAAAGACGCGCCGATATATAAGTAGAAGGAAAATAGGGTGGGTGTGGGAGAAGAAGATAAGCTGGAGCTCACATCGACGCGCTAGGTTGTAGATGCTAGTGCCTAGGTTTCTGCTGTACCATACATATCGCATGCGTGGGTCGTTGGGAGGAGTCCAAAAGGCTTAGATCTACACGAGGATTCGAAGACAAATAAGTATCCGAAACAATGACGCTGTGTTTTTCTGCTCTCCATCACTGGAATGAAGACTACTCAACCCACGTATGGTGGGGCTGAGGACCCGGGTGTCCGGGTAGCCTCACTCGCCCGTAGACACGTGGAAGCCACGCAGCAAACAGGACACACACGTTCTCCGGGGGCGCTGAGACAACTTGAAAACAAATATTCACCAATGGTGATGATTGATTTACTTGCTAGTCCTAAAATCTAAGACAGGAGGATGTTCTGCCTCCACTCTGCAGCGCCGTAAAGGAAGACGACCTATTCGTCTCTAAGCAATACTTCTTCCATCACGAAGTTCCTTCTAAGAGGTATCATGGAACCAGGCACTAGGCCGTGTGAGCAGGCCATGTCCATAAACATTCAGCCTGTTTCCCTTCGTCCCTTTTCGAAAATACAGATACCCATGAATCACTTCGTCGTGTTCCATGCACCGCCCTACCAGAACTCCGGGCTCAGCTGACGACCATGAAAAATGTAGTGTAACCAAAAAAAAATCAAAAATCGCGAAGGCCCAGCTCGCTGGTCCCCGCTGAGGAAAGAAGAAAAGAAGCAGTTTGTATTAATCAGCCATTGACCGCCCGTTTGCAGACATCGGCCGTCTGTTTTTACAAGATCAACGAAAACAGGGCCGCACTCAGGAGCGCCAGGTTGACAGCGCTCCTGTATCCACCGCTGGTGACCACCGGGGAGGTCTGGCTGCTGGAGCCGCTGCCGGTGCTCGAGGCTCGCGAGCCGCTGCTTCCCGTGACGGTGCTGTTAGCAGACTGTGCGGGACCAGTAGCCTGACCGATGGGTCCAGGGGTGGCGTTCGCAAGGCTGGAGGCACCGGAGGCGGTGACGGTCGACAGCGTCGAGGCGGCGCTCTGAGCACCGCTGGCGACGCTGTTGGTCGCCGCGCCGGTGCTCGCCGCGCCGGTGCTAGCCGCGCCGACAGAGTCGGAGTCAGAGCCCGTGTTGACCTTGATAGAGGCCATGCTGCCGGTCTGGTCGGTGTACTGGTAGGAGACGGCGTTGGAGACACCGTTGGCGTTGTCCTTGATGTTGATACTCTGGTAGTAGGCGGTGAAGGGGGCTTGCGACCAGTCGGGGGCGCCACCGGCCCAGGCCACGGTACCTGGGGCAGTCGAGCAGCCACCACACCAGGTGCCGATCTTGACCATCATGGGGGTCTGGGGGTAGGTGTCCTCGTTTCCGGCGTAGGTGAGAGTTCGGTATGGGGTACCGTCGACGAGCCACTGCAGCTGGGTGGGAGTCCAGTCGAGGGTGTAGGTGTGGAAGGTGTCAATATCGTCTCCGCCAGGGATAGAGATGTCCTGCTCGAGCTGGCCGTAGGTGGCGGTGTTACCCTTGGAGAAATAGTTGGACTGAACGACGCCGTTGGTACCGCCAAGCCACTCCCAGTCGATCTCGTCCAGAACGTCAGATTCCAAGACAATGGTGGTGATGATGCCTGCGCCCTTAGCAACGCGCATGGTCACGTCGACAGTGCCAAAGAACAGGTACTTGGTAGAGGTGAAGGTAGGAGCCTCTCCCTCAGACTTGATGGTGAATTCGGCTCCATTAGCGCCATATGTCACAGGCGTGCCGCCGGTGGAAGCAGTGAAAAGGTCGCTTGCACCCTTGGTGAAATCGATGCCCACCTCGCCTCCAAAAGCAGGGTTCGCAGTGCAGCCTAGTGATACCCGTTAGAACGATTTCCAACTGCAGTCGTCGAAGGGGAGTTTGGACTTACTGCTAGGTGCTACCTTTAGGGGGTTGCAGTCGCTGAAGGTCTGGGCGGCGACAGCGGTTGCGAAGGCCACAGCCACGGCCGAGGATAGTTTAGAGTACATGGTGGTGGTGGTGATGGCTCTTGTGAGCGAGTCTGGTGGCGAGCAAGTTGTCAAGCGGAGACGAGAGGGAGGTGTTGTCCTTTTTGGAGACTCCTTGTTGTATCTGTGGCTGTTTGGATAAAAAGGAGTTTCTGGAATCAACAGATTTCTGGATTCGCGGTGGTGTCTCGGGTGAGCAACAGACTGGAGTGAGACAGCGAGAGCGAACCGTGACGGAAGTTTCAAACCAAAAAAAAAAGAGCGAGTGAATGGGTGGAGGTTAAAAGCCAAAAGTGAAGTGTTGTTGTTGTTGTTGCTGTCCGGTGAAGACTGCCAACGCTGTAAGAGGTTGGTTGTTGGATGGGAACCAACAAAAGTGAAGTCAGCGTATGTGGTTGGGAAGGGGGAGCCGGGTTATTTTAATAAAGTGGTCAGTCGTAAGTCAGGGGTTGGGGAGGTGCGGGAGGTGCGGGAGGTGTGGGAGGTGTGGGAGGTGTGGGAGGTTTGGAAAGCGGGAGAGAAGTGGGAGACCGACCGTTTGTGGGTTGGAAAAAGGGTCTGAATTTTAATACAGCCTCGTCTACCCAACCTTTGCCTTGGTAACCACTCGATCTGACACCCAGCCTTCACCCAGTGAATCAATCAGCCAAAACCAACCGGGGCTTAAGTGCAACCTCTTTTTCACAACAGGCACCCTGTGTATTTTATAGATAAGTAGAACATGTCGGTCTTTCATCTTGCCCAAACTACCTAGTATTGGCTGACTTGATTCCAGCTTTCAGACACATTGGATTTGCGGACATCTTAACCACAAAATTCAAATATTGAATATCCAGTTGGAAATTGTACATTCATTTCAGCATCTCTAAGCACTCATGAACTATATGGTCTTCGCCAGATTACGCTCCCCATTGACCATTAAAACAAACACTTGACGAGGCACTCTATACTAGGATCCCGATTCCTGCAGGTAGACAACAGAGTTAGGTAGGTGTCGGGATAATGTTGAAAACAACGTTGAAGCGCCGTGTGGCCGCCGGTCAGGATTATGTCCCTGGACCGAGAAGGCTTTAGGCCGGAATCGTCCTATTAAACTCTCAGACTCTCAGGGTTGGAGGTCTTGGAGGTCTTGAAATTACAAACGTTTATTTATGCATTCTTCTTCTTTTGGTGTAGCAGTGGTAGTCGTGGGTGGGCATTTCGTGAGGAGTGCCATGTTCTCGTCTTGCGGTGCCACAAACCAGACTCAGTAGGTAGGGATGGAGCCTTGTGCAAGTCCACGAGCTGCTAGGAGAGCTTACAGCCATGAGTGGACTACGAAATATGATCTAAAATATCTTGTTGTGCGTTGAGTGTTATGAGGTTCCGGATGGGCTCGATGGGAATATGCAATGAGCATTTTGCGGAGCTGGCTCCAAGGTTCTGTACACACGACACGTCCCACTCACCTAGCATTGTCACTCTTTGGAATCTGCGTCTCTGGTTTTCTGCCAGGTGTACAACAGACACATGTACGCCCAGGGGTGCTCCGTGGCATTGAGCCTTTTCGTTCCCAGCGTCTTTGCCTCCAGACACAACAGGCTTCGAAGAGGGCGACCAACGACATAATTTTGAAAGTGGAGCACTCATCTTGCGCTTGAACAGAATCCAAGTAGCGAAACCAGCAAGACGACGTCTGGCTCAAAACGCATACCTATCGTGGGAGTATGTTGTGATGGCATCAAGTATGGGGTCATCAAACCCTAAAATCGTCGATGGCCCTGCACATCATACTGACCGACTCAGTTTTAGTCCGGAATACTGTGATGCCGGAGAGTACTACGTGTCTGGGTGCTACCCGGTGCGCACCAAGTTTCATCAATCATATCTGGTCCAGTCGGCTATTCCCCCCCCCCCCCTAAGAAGAGAATGTCATGTATAGATTGGAGAAATCTGCAGTAGGTCCACTTTGACATATGATGCTGGCGATGTTTTGTGTGGCGATGGGTAAGTGAGGATTCAATGTCCCTCTTTACGGCCCTCCCGCATCCCACTAACATAGTCTTCGCTGTATGACAAGTGTTGGCGTTCGCTGCGACGCCAGGGAAACCTACACGTCTGACGGCCACTGTTTCGGCGGTGGAGTCGATGGTAGCAGCACGACTATCATTTTGGTATCCCCCCACCAGAGACAACATCACTGACCCAGCACAGTGGAACTATGTGCCTGATTTTCCAGCTTTGACGACTTCAACCGAGACCTCCGAGACCTTGACGATGATCACAGGCATCCTAGCTAGGCCAGGCACTACAGCCTCGGCCGCGATCACCGGGAGGCAATCAGGCAATGCTGCAAGTACGTGGAAGACATAAAATTTCTCCCCAAACTGACTCACCAACTGGATCACCGTCATCAACCACGGGAACAGTTACTGTTTCGTCCAGTCCGAGTCTGCGGGGGATGCTGGGGAGTCCGGTGGCTTGGATAGGTTTAGTCCTCGGGATGTGGATGACCACGGGCATATTTAGATTTTGAAAAATCAAGGAGGCCGGCTCCTGTAGTTTGACTAGAAGAACGTCTTCGTCATTGGTTCTATATCTGGGTCCTTTGCGTAGTCGTGCTTGCTTCTCTAGTGTACAGGTCAATACTGTTCCAAGGGGACATAGCAACTGGGAAGGCCGCCTCAGAATGAGGCTTGGCATATGCGTGCGCGAACGGTAGATTCGTCTCGTCTCGTCTTTTGTCATGCTACTACCAAAATATGCAATGCACGAGTTTTAGCTTAGCCTTTCAGCATCTACTGGGACCTGTGGTATAGGCTGTCAAGGACATGGGGCATTGCACACCCTTACGGACCTGGAGAAGGGCGAGAGAAAGGAAGAAAGAAAAGGCTCCCCTGATTTGATGGAAAATACTCCGCAAGTTGCGGCTCAACTGGACCAGCATTTTGACTGCCCAGCAAGAATGTTCCGAAGTTTCAATTCGCTTTTCAGACGTGCTCAAATTCTCCTTCGGCACGACCCGAAAAAGAAATCCTGCATTTTCCGACGGCGGAAGAATTAACGGAAACATGGCCCAAACCAGAGAGGCCTTCAGGCCTCAATCAGCGAAATTGTACTTGCCTGTGATCGTAGGGCCCAGGCAGATCACATCCCATCTTATGTGTATCTCGCTTTCGGGATCTACAAACACCTATATCAGTCCACCATCGTCACGAATTGCCACGACGGTTCAGCTTGCCGCTCATGAATGATCGCCTTTCATCTCAAGATGCTCTTGGTGGTCGAGCCAGGCCTTGAGACGAAAGATGATGGGAATGGTTGACGATCATCGCTTCCTCAGACGGGCAAGTATAGTAAATTTGTCAGCGTCATCCCAGTGTTTGAGGCTGACGGAAACTAACGCGGGCAGCCGTGTATGGCGCACTAGGTCCGTGCCGCCGCGGGAGGTGAGGGTCTGCTGGTGGGCGCTGGTGGACGCTGCCGAGACGAAACAAGCTTCGTCACAGCGGGCTGATCACTGGTTCAAAATTCCCGTAGATATTCCCGGGCATGCAGGGACTCCGTTGACATCGTAGAGAATGCTAATGTCAGGGCCCACCCAGTCAGTTTCGAGTACCGCATTCCATACAAAGTACCTATATTGTCACTGTCGAGGCAGAGGCGCTGTCTCGTGCCGGCGCCCACAACACGGCATCTCGCTTCGAGTGACAGAGGCCACGACAGGCGATCATCTTCGATCTGGTGTTCCAGATGAGGTGATACCTGATTTGAATACGATAGTGTTTGTTTCCACCGACTTGGCAAGTGTAAGGCCGTGTCTCGAATCCAGTATCATGGAAACGCCTGCTGTCCTTCTCTACCCTATACTAGTGTATATGTTGATCTTCTGCGATCACTCGTCTTGGCTTCTTAACTGACGCCTCTTGGCCGGTTCTTGGGTTTATCAGTTCTTCTTAACTATTCGTCTCTTTTTGAATGATTTCCTTCTTGGCTGGCCATCATTTCTTGGCTGTACACTGCATGTTTTCCTTCTGAGCCTGTCATTCATACCTCAACGCTGGGCGTTCGGGACTTATACACGCCTTACCATTCTGTTTCTATTCTTAGACCATTCCTTTTTTTTTTGTTTCTCCACGATGGGCTTCAACCCAGTCCAGGGTGTGAAGAGGTTCTTCCACGATCTTCGCAACGCTCCCACATCCCAGTACATCGTCTCGTGTGCGGCTGAAAGCCAGTTCCCCAGCCAGCACTCATTGGACATCCCCGAGAAGGTTCACTACCTCGAGACCAGCCGAACGCTGAGCAGCGACTTCTCGCACAGCGACCCCGCGAGCACCAACATCACCACGCCCCTCGCGGCGGCCCGGCCCGCCGACAAGAACAAGAAGAGGAAGTTCAACATCCTCGACGGCCTCGTCAAGGCAGCTGGCTCCCGATGGGCTCTGGGCTTCGTGCTGCTGCTGCTGATCACCTGGGGGGTGCTGGGCGCCGTGTACGGGGCCACCGACACCTGGCAGGTGCTTCTCCAGGATGTCTCGTCCCTGCAGTCCTACACGTCGGCGACCCTGCTCATGCGGCAGCAGAACAACAACACGCGCACCCTGCTCGACCGCATCTGCGGCCTGGTCTCGCGCAGCCGGTCCAACGAGCGCATGGTCCGGTCGCTGACCGCGGAGCAGCGGGCGCAGCTCCGGAACTCGTCCGCCAAGCTCCGGACCGAGCTCACGGACGTGCTCCAGATGAAGGAGGACGTCTTCGACAGGATCTCCAACGCGGTGGCCCGGTTCGCCGGCTCGCTCGTCGCCCTCAGCATGTACACGACCGCCATCCTCGTCTGGGTCTTCCTTGGCATCCCGGCCCAGTTCTCCGACACCTGGCAGCTCTGGGTCAACACAGGCACGGCCCTGGAGATCACCGTCATCACCATGTTCCTCCAGAACATCCGCCAGCAGCATGACACCCACCTGCAGAAGTCGGTCAAGACCATCGAGATGCTCGACAAGGACATTGAGATGCAGCTTCGTCGCATGACCGGAGACATGACGCCCAACCCGACCATTGCTAGCCAGCCGCCCACCCTCTCCAGGTGGGTCAAGGCCATCGACATCTACGGCTTCATCATCGGCGGCTCCATCGGCATCTCCATCTCCGCGGTCGTCTTCACGCTCTGGCTCTCCGTGGGCGACGATCTGGAGTTCGACGACAACTGGTGGCTCATCATCGGCACCTACACGGGTCTCATTGGCTTCATCGACAGCTTCGTTCTCAAGAACGTCGACCACCGCGAGACGCTGATGGCCGACAAGCACTTCCAGCGACTGGTGGAGCAGGACGCCAAAGTCTTCGGCCTCCTCGGGGTCGAGGCGCCACTGGAGACGCCCGTGCCCAAGCGGTCCCTGCAGAAGCGCATCAGCGCCACCATCGGCCACTGGGTGGAGAGCACCCTTGCCAGTTACGTGGCCGTGTTGTCGGTGGCCGGCTTGATCGTGATCGCGTCGGCTATGCAGTGGTCCGAGACGGGCCAGCTTCTGTGCAACACCCCTACCATGATCGTCGAGGGCTTCCTGCTCATCACCCTGCTCGAGGCTCACAACATGGCTGATGAGAAGAAGCGCCTGACTTACGACGACATCTTGAACCGGCGCCTTATCCTGGACAAGCACCTTTCTGCTGCAGGTGGTCGAGACTCGGACGATTATAGTGTTGACGAGAAGGACGGCGTGATTGTTCAAACCCTCCAGGTGAATGGAACGGACGTTGAGATGGGCAGGTCCGTGTAGAGCAGCGGACCTGCTTGGTCACTTATGCCACAATCAAATGTTATCAGACGTCAGTAGCTCTCTGATGAACAGACTGTTAAAGCCATAAGCACCGGTGTTTCATCAGGTGTAATCGCAACGCAAAAGAAAAGCATGAGGTAGGTTGATGATGGGAGTACGAGGAACAGCGACGGCATTCATGTCACATATTCGGGTCGCAACACTTTTTTTACTTTTGTCGTAATCAGACTTCCAGGTACTAGAATAGAAGCAAATAACAAGATGCGGTAATTGCGTGGATACAGTCTCCCAATTTGTGAGCTGTGCAAGGTGCTCACGATGGTCGTGTAAGTGAATTGGCCTGGAGACATGTGGGTGGGTACTGCAAAGCAGAGAAGAAATAATGAGTGACGTGTAGACAGAAATAAGAGCGGGTCAAGTGAAGTGGATCTTGTTCTCTAGTGTACAGTAATCATGCCCATATACTCTCGTCCTTGAATACACATCCGGCATTGTGTATCCCACTCTGTAAACATGCCATTCCCAAGACCCTCCCGTCTAGCTCATGCCGGTGTCGTGCAACCTCTCTTCTATGTGTCGATGCAGTGCTTCTTCCATGCGACCATGGTCTCTCATCAAGACGCTCAAGATTGACTCTTGCTCAGTTCGCTCTGAGCAGTGGCAGTAGGGCCACCCTTGACACGTTCGCCACCCGTGATGGCCTTCTCTGCCTCGGTAATGTCATGGAGATTGCGGCCGATGGGCTCGCCGACGTGCTTCTGGGCCTGCGCAGTAGGGCCACCCTTCACGGGCTCGGCCTGGCCAGTGAGCTCACTCTCGGCGTGCGTGATGCGGGAGATGGTCTCTGCGTCAAAGGTGCCGGTGTGGGTCTCCTTGTCGGATCGAGCCTCGTTGGCGGCCTGGGCGGCGTTGCTCATGGTGAAGGCGGCCGGGCCACCAGCAATAGGCCCATCGTGGTGGGTGATGCTCTCCTCGCCCTTGGTGATGTCGGAAACGACCTGGGGGTCGGAAAGCTTGTCGCTAACATGCTTCTGGGCCTCGGCCGTGGGACCTCCCTTTACGGGCTCGGACTGGCCTGTGAGCTGGTTCTCCTTGTGGGTGATCTGGGAGATGGTCTCCGGGTCGACCGTGGGCTGAGCCATTGTGGGGGTGGAAGTGTGGAATGGAGAGGATTGGTGTTGTATGGACGTGTGCAAGGGAATTGCTGGACTGGGTGCAGGTCTTGTTCTTGATGTTGTTCTTGATGTTGTTCGTGGCGTTGTGGAGGAGGTGAGTCGGAAGAGAAGTCTGTAGTGAGAGAGCACGCGTGTGGACGACATTTTGACTGTGCCTGCTGTGCCTGCGGTGCCTGCGGTGCTTCCTGCTGCTTCCTTCTGAGTTTGGGATTTTACGTCCGTTTTTGCCTGGTTGTGCAGTTTGCTGCTTCTTAAATTGCCGGTGCATCGCCTTCATATACGGGTTGATGACGTCTACGGTCAAGATGGTCTAACGAGGTGTGAGGTCATCATTCCCCCCAGCGCCTCCGAAGGACCAAATGCTCCGGAGATTGGGCATGATATTTGCGGTAGGAACGACGACATTGGTGCCGTGGGAGTAACACTGTAAGAAGCGAGGCCAAGCAAAGGGGATAGATACGCGGATGAAGGCTGCCAAACCACGAGCTAGCCGCGGCCAAAGAGCAGCGAAGGGATACGCGCTGCTTACTATCAATCTCGTCTGCTGAAACCGATTTCGGAATTCGTAGGGATGACCAGACCACTTCTTGCCATCTCTCCTCACCTCGTCTTTTCTGACTCCTCGGTCAGCTCACCAGGCTTCGTCGCCCGAACCGACGCGTACCGCCAATACTCCTGAAAATGAAGACCCACCGCGGCATTCTGCAACAACGGGAAGCGACCGTCCAGCCGTAGGATCCTCAGCATCAAGAACGGCACGATTGCGAGCAAGAAAAGCAGCCGCAGGTGCGGCCGGATATTCACCGAGTAGTCGTGCGCATCGACGTCCACGAACCCGGAGCCCTCGAGTTTCCGTCGCGAGTCCACCAGGAAATTGTTGGCGCCTTTGTCTTCATCTTTCTCCTCCCTGTCCGCTGTCGCTGCCTCCGTCGCTGCCTCCGTCGTCGCCCCGGAGCCGGCCACCATGGGAGCGCCTGTCAGGTTGTCGATGATGGGCGGGGTCTTCTTCCACTCGTACTCGAGGAGGACTATCCGGCCGCCTGGCTTGAGGATTCGGTAAAAGTTGTCGAGCACGCGCTTGAGGTCCGTGGCATGCACCAGGGCCTCGACTGAAATCACAAGCGGGTCATCAGCGAAGGGTACAAGGTGAATATATGCACGACATGTCGTCTGCTCACCGGTATAGACACCATCTACCGACTCATCCGGAATCCAGTCGAGATTGTGATAGTCTCCCAGCCGTGCAGTCACCTGCCCCTGGGGAACTTTGGACCGTGCGATTCTATCGCGAGCCTGTTTTACATGTCGTTCCAAGGCGTCGATGCCTGTTATTCGCAGACCTCCCTGTCCAGCTAGATGGAGAGCGACCTGACAATCACCACACCCTGCGTCCCTGCTTAAGCTCTACCGTCAGCAGAGTGCTTCTACGGACTTCTCAGCGAGTCATCAAAGGCGGATAGATAGACCACCACAATATCTATCATCCAGAGTGGGGAGGAACGTACAACACAGACGCCCCCTTGAAAACTTCAAACCCTCGAGTTAGCTTCACATCCAACGCATCTGTGCATTCTTTACTTACGATCGAGCCGCTCTAGTATCTTACTTTCCATCCTCCGGAGTGATGCCGAAAACGGGAAAGGCCACCAGGTATCTTTCTCCCAGTAGCCGAAATGGCGTGCACCACCTTGGATCATATAAAATCCCATACGCAACCCCGGCTCATCATAGTATTCCTGAAGTTTAGGGTTGACGTTGATAATGGGATCTACCCCGTTCGTGGTGATGCCGGTGGCCATGATGTTGGCAGCTTTGGAGTCGGGACGAGGAAGAAGAGGCTACCCAGGTCAGCTTACAACATCCAGCTTAAATACGAGGTTGACGCAGAGTAAAGCCCGAACCAGTTTTATCAACGGGATGCACAAGGCTTGGCCACGTAGTCAGGCGTCCAGGATTTTCAGCCGTCCAAGAGGCATGGCATAATATGAAGGACAATGGCCCCCAGGAAGAGACCCTTGGCCGTTCCCGTCCTGTGGCGCCATCTTGCTATTGTTCTGGAAGAACAATTCAAACTTTCGAGTCTCTCAATAGCAGCGTCGATGACTGAACATCTACGGAATTAGAACCCTAAAGGCAGCGCGCCCTCTCTTCAATGTTGTCTAATGTTGTCTTCCATGTCTAGG
>MUZH01003353.1:0-12256 GCA_003012965.1 Juglanconis oblonga
CCCAAACCCTTCCCCAGCCCCCGTGGTCACGGGGATCCCCGCGCCAAAGTCCACATAGGACCAGTCCGCCGCGGTCGTCGGCGGCGGCATCGACGTCATGGGCGCGTAGCCCGTGTGGTAGCCAATCTGCGGCAGCTGCTGCATCGCGTCGTACGGCGTGCTGCCCACGGCCACCGAGGGGATGCTGTTGGCGCGTGCCAAGGAGATGGATGCGGGGCCGGAGCCGGCGGCGGCAGTGGCGGCGGCGTTGTGCGTGAAATCGAACTCGGCACCGACGGCGAGGCCGGAGCTGAACATTTTGGGAGATGAGCTGGTCTTGACCTTCTTAGATAAGGAGGAGGACGAAGAGGGCGAGGAGGATTCGGCGGCGGGCGACTGCTTCACGCCGAGGATCTGCTTCTCCGCCTGGGTGAGCGGGAGTGTCGCCGTGAGCTTCCGGAGCAGTTGGGCGGAAATCCGCGCCGACTCGGACAGGTGCGCGACACCGTCCATGAGCTCTTGGGCGGTGCGGAGCGAGCGGATGCACTGGCTGCGCTTGGGAAGATTATATTCAGTGTCGTGGACGATAGCGGAGCACAGGACGGTGGCGGCGTCGAACATGAAGAAGATAATGAAGAAGTACTTGATGCTCTGTGGGAAGATGAGGTCATGAAACTTCTCGCTGGCCTTCATGAGGTCCAAGCACGTGTCGACGCCCTTGAGGCGTAGCTCCGAGCCGAGCGGCGAGTTCATGATCTCCGGGTCGGCGCTGCCCAGGAGGTAGGGCTTGAGAGGAGCGAGGAGGTAGCAGTAGGCGATGACGTTGACCTGGCAGCGCATGAAGGGGACGTTAGGGTATTTCTGGTCCCAGCGAGTATCGGGGCGGTGGTCGCGGATCGCGGCTGGAAAGGTGCTCATCCATTTCTCTAGGGCGTCCTCTATCTCCACCACGAGCTGGACAGAATGTTCGGTACCCATCTTCTGGAAGAGGTGAGATACGTAGAGCCCGAGGGACGCTTGGAGAGCGACAGACGATAGTGGGTGCGGCGCTACGGGATCGGTGATGTTCTCAAGTCGTCCATCGGGAATCTCGAGTTTGTGGTTATCTTGGTCGATGAGCAGGGGCCGTGAAAGCATAGTCGACATTTGCCTGGGCTTATTAGCACCAGGGAGGGGAAGGGGATTACGGCCAGACGAATCAACTCACCAGTCCCAAGTCCAAAGAATGCACCAAATCCTCTTTCGGATCTCTCGCTCGAAGTTGGGCAGAGCTTCGCTAGGTTTGTGCATTCCTATAGCTGCCGTCAATATTGGGTTCCTACGTCGACATCCTTGAATAGCGACCGCGAGCCATATTGGGCCTGGAAGACATACCGATTTCCTGGGCCTCGCGAATAGTGGCACTCAACGAATGCCAGGCCTCCACCATGTTTGCCTCGGATTTCCACCAGGACGCCTCAAGGAAGAGCTGCTGCACCTGGACCACGCCCCCGGATCCTCTTGGCATCGACGAGCTGAGCTTCAGCGCAGCAGCGTGGAACCGCTCGGTCATGGACTGGGCCTTGTCGCCGAGTTCAAGCTCGAGCCGCTGCTTCAGCGACTGCTCCAAATACTGGGCGGAGACGGCACAGACACGGATCAGGAGGCATGTGAGCTCGGGGCTGAGTCTCCGTCCGGCGGCCCGGGCTTCCCACCACTTTGCGCTCTGGTCACGAAGCTGCTCCGGGAAGATGGCGTAGTATTGGTAGTTGGCATGTTCTAGAAAGTTTTGGACGAGCACATCTTGCGTCTATTAGCTAGGTCAAGGGCCTGCCGACGGGCACGGCATACCGGTATAAGGCTTTGGTAGAATGGCCTTCAGCGCGGTTTCGACTTCCTCAGACTGGACGGCGACAACATTTGCTGCACGGCAGAGGGAAGACTGAAGATGGTGTCAACGATGTCAGCAAATAGTTTCCTTGTGGCACCACTTACGTCTGTGCCAGGTCTCGCAAGGTTGAAGAAGTCATGACCCGTCATGTAGCCCAGCTTGGCCAGCCCGTCCGAGAGACCATGATCAGGAGCGTCGGCGAGGGCAGACAAACCCGGCTCGAGGCGGTCCTCCTCCTTGCGCTTTCTGGAAAGCCTATAGCAGACACGAGGTCAATGGACCGTTCAATGTTCCTGGTGTCAAGTGGAGGGGTAGCACCGTCACATACTTCGCACCAGCTCCAGACAAGTCGCCCTCCGGCGTCGGTATCTTCTTCGGGGCAGCAAATTGGCAGAGGTGAGGGACCTTTCTGGCCTGACAGTGGTTGCATGGCCACTCGCGAGAGCACTGATGGTGGATTGCTGGCGTCAGCCGATGTCGATACGGTGAGGGGCTAGAACCGCTCCCTAGGAAATGTTACCTTCTGCTTCCGACGCTGGCACTCTAGGCAGGACGTCGCGGAACGCCCGCTCTTGGATTTCTCGGCCTGGTTGGTGCTGCTCATTGTTCGTCCTGGTAGACCATGGACCGGAGGATCCGGAACCGCAAAGAAAGCAGGAGAGAGAGAAACAGAATATCGCGCAGAGGGGTCCCCGAAGGTAATGAGCGAGATGAGATGTTCGGCAGAGTTTAAGCTATGCCATTTAGAATGCCATTTAGAATGCCAGAACGCGCCTCCCACCCGTGACTAAGCTGGGGGGCGCTGCACGATGTGGTGGATATGATATGGTGGAAAGGGGGTTCCTGGTTCCGAAGCGTTGGTGGTGGTGTAACCGCATGGGGGCCTAGTTCAGCCGCTAGAAGCTGGCGATCCTCGGCGACAATCCCCTCCATCCTTGGCGTAGTACTACACACGGCGGCGGCATCGAGCCGAGGAATCGAACGACACCCATAGTCGAGCGGCCTCCATCATGTCATGTCTCAAGCCGGATGAGGTAATCCGTCTGGACGCGTCTGGACCGTCGACCTCTGAATGGCTGCTGCTGGACCTGCGCCCGCCCATGCTCTCTCCTGTGGTGGTGGTTGTGGTGGTGGTTGTGGCGGTGGTGGGTGCGCCGAGCCCAGGAAAAAGCAAGTCGACCCCCGAAGCCGATCGACGACTCGACGATGGCCTTCAACAGAGGGAGGTGGAATCTGGCAACGAGGCTCTCGTATCTCGACCGGATGCCCCTCGACAGCCAATCCATCAGCCCTCGAGGCTGCCAGCCATGCCAACCTGCCATCTGATGGCCGCCTGACCGGGGTGGTGCTCGCCTTGCAGATGATTGTGGCTTGTCCACCGCTCACGGAAGAAATGAACGTGCAGCATCCGGTTTTGTGGTGCTTAACAGTGTGCCGCGAGGCTCGTGGCGACCTGGAGGAGGTCTGCCGAAACAAGCACGGTGCAGACCGCCACTATCTGAGGCTTCACCTTTCCGGTCGTGATTGGGCCGTCGTGGTGTCCATTGAGACATGAACGCGGGCCTTTGAGCCCCAGAATCCACGTGTATTTGTAATGATGGCCAAGCTGAGTATGAAGGGAGAAAGACCGACGGTGGGTGCTGAATGATGAATCCAAGAGGGGATGTCGATGGGGGGGGGGNNGGAGTGAACACAAGATGTGCCCGCTAATATCATCGCTAAGGCATCCTCCCGGCAGCGGAAAGAAGCGAGATCTGCGAATCTGTCTTGCGGCAGGTGATGAGTCGATTCTTCGCGGCGTTGTCCAGATAAAAGCGGGTCCAGCTCATGCTGCGGGTCCAGAAGAGCCCAGGGCTGGCTTCTGGCTTCTGGCTTCTGGCTTCTGGCTTCTGGTCGGCCAGGGAGTAACACGGGGAATTTGATTGCTTGCGGGGTCGATAGTGAACCAGGATGAGCTTCAGGGTCGACGACAGCGTGCAGAAGAGTTATCTGTAGCACCATGGGCGTGATGGTTGTCTCGGCTCCCGGTTTGGCTGATGGTCTAGACCACCAGGGCGTACATAAGGAGCTCGGCTCTCAGAGATGACGCTTGGTAGTCTCTGTCTGGCAGTCCTTGACGTTCTCACGAGAATCCAGAGGCGCAAAGCAGCAGCTACTGTACGATTCGACAAATGGCTGCTCAAGTAGAGTGTCGCCGGTGGGCGGCCCCCATGGTGGAAAGCGCAAGGGGCAGGGCACGGAGATTGCTCCCATGCTCCCCCACGTACATTGCGATGCGCTGTAATGGGGTGAATGGTTATGCTGTGCTAGTTATTGCCGGGAAAGCGACGAACAGCATCTGAGAAGGTGTTCAGGAGACAACGATGGCGCCCATCACTTGGCTGGTGGTTCGTCCACTAAGCCCGCCTTTGGTCTCAGCCGGGGCTCTCGCACGAGTTCGTGATCCGTGGACAGCGACACCGTGCAAAGTCGTGTCCGCGGGGCTTGGAGCTGGCCTGGTGTCCGGAAGGAGATGGTGTCACGATGCGATTCCGCGCTCGATACCGGGAAAGGCTGTGCGCAGGTCCACGTGAGCATGTCCGGAGGGTGTGTCGTCGAGAAACTTGACCAGAACAAGGCCACATGTCGATTTGATTCCTCTCTACTTGTTGATGTCATAAACGCCCAATGATGGTGTCTTTCTCATCGAGTCGAGGCGCAATCCATCACCATGCTGAGCCGCATTTCGTCTATACGAACGTATGTCGTGATCGAGGCGTGAATTTACCCAGGAACTTGGAGTGAGTAAAAGAGAAGAAAAGAGAAGAGAAGGGAAGAGAAGAGTGTTGGGATTGAAATTCGAGAAGCAATTGACATCCTTTTCGCGCGGGTTGTTCGCGGGGGTATAACGGGAATAACTCGGGAGTCACTCATTAACTTACTTGACCGTTCATCATGGGAACTTCGTCGACCCATTCTCCAACTTTCTTCCCACTTCAACAAAGCAAACAGCGAGTCCCTTGCTTTTAAGAGTACTGTGCCTGCAGAATCGATCGAGCAGCATTCCCCAAAGCTGAACTGGAAGACACAAGGCACGATCAGCGACAGTAGGATGGATCCATGGGACCATAAAATCGTACGATATTGAATGCGTCTTGGCGTAGGCGTGTCTCCCTTGAGCCATCCGCTCGATTTTCCGACGTCTTTCGGGCGTCACAACCTTGACTGCCAACATCTCTAGGCAGGCAGGCAGGCAGGCAGGCAGGCAGGCAAGCACTGCATTTACGATCGCACGCATCACGATCTGATAGGCAAGTCGACTCGTTTTCCTATTCCTCAATACTTATCTTCCCTTATTCCAGGGCGCGTTGACAGCAAGCATCGCCCGCAGCAGGCCACGTGGGAGTGTGCGGAATGCACACATCTGTGCCCGAGACGCTGCTGGATGCCCGATGCATTTCGGGCATATTTGGCAGTCAGCCCAATGAGATAGAGATCATCATCCCTAGTGCGGACGCTTCTCCGGTTCAGACCTACCAGCCAGTCCCGAGACTTCGAAACGACGGGTCCTGTCATATGGGCTAGTGGGTGCCGAGCTTTCACCATAATGTACTTGACAGGTCAGGCCATGTGGCTTCGACGACGTTGACGTCGCCATCTCCTGCACACGTGCATGAGAGATGTGATTCCTTCTCTGTCCAGCTCGGCAAAAGTTGCCCGCTCCGATCGTGTCACGGCACACCGCGTCTCAGCATTCGCGTGAGGTGTTCTGGCACGGCGGCGTCCTGTGCACCCCGAAGACTTCCGCCGTCATGCCCGAGCTCTTGGAACCAGAAAACCGCCGACCTCATACGATATCTCAGAGGGGGGTTTTGCCTTGCCTGCGCGGAGCTGCCGTTGGTCCACGACGGACACCAACAAAGATTCCGGCTGAGTTGGTGACATGCTAGCAGCTCTTGTTCCAACAAAGCAACAGGATTGGTCAACCATCCAAGATGGTGCCCGTTGAGACTTTCGGGCGCGCGCCTTCTGCTCCGATAGCCATGCGAAATTCTTCGGCCGATACCTACCTACCTAACGTAGAGAGAGATCGACCTCGTCGGCCCTGCGAAGGAGCAGCTGGGCGCGGGAAAGTGGGGGGGGGGCCACAACACGAGATGTTTCCGACCAGTCACGCATTTCGCGAGGTCCAGTGACCATTCCAGACACCATCTAGACATCTCGAGCAACTACATTTTCCCTCATTCCCATGCCTCATGTCCGTCAGTTCTCGGGCTCAGCCAGGGCTTGGCCCAAGTTGAGATGCCAACTGTATGCGCTCCCCGACGGACCAGGCCGTCTAACATCACACACAGACACAGTTCACAGCCAAGTAAAGGCAGAGAGAACCATCCGATGACCAGGCCTCCCGATTGCCCGCGTTCCTTCGGACTCCACCCGAGACTACGAGGTCTTTCGGCCGACAGTACTCAGACGTCGAACGGCCAGCCATAAATCCAGATAGATAAAACACGGAGTCAATCCACCTGGGGACATGTTGAACGGACATGTTTCTTAGGTGTAGCGGACGCGGTATTTGATTCGCTATGTAAATACGCTAGAACCTAGCAGATTTTCCCTTTTTTTTTCTTAGGTGTAGCAATTTCGATTTTGCCCGTCAAACCCGTCTGTCCGCCTCCCCCCCCCCTCTCCAACCTTCTGATTCTGTTCATCGAAGTCGTGCCTCCGCTCAAATTTTGGGCTGCCCGGACACGGTGTCCTATCCTAAACATCCATTCAACAACCCCCCTTGGTCAATAATGACTTCCCGTCAATCCTCTTATACAGTTTTTTTTTTAGCGCTTACAGATAGATGTGCCCCAGGTCTTTGGTGGCCTGGGTTGATAAGTGTCACTAGTGCATATAGTTGGACATGGTTTCAAATCTCGTGTAGATAGTGTAGTAGCGGAAGGAACGAGCGCACGGCGGGAGTATTTATAACCATCTTCTCGCCGTCTTCCTCTTCATCATCATCAATCTTATCCCCATTTGGCTGGCCGAGCAGCAATGGCTACGGCAATAAAGCCGTACCTCCCCTGCTCCCCACCTTTCTGGAGCTGTCATTCTCACGCAGCATGTATTTTATAGATACATCCTCCGGGAACACGAGCTGACTCCAGACTAAGCTACCTAGGTATGTTGCTCAGTCAAGCCATACTTGTTCCACCCAGCATTTCCACTGCAGCTACTCTGTCCTGATACCTTTATCCAAGCCATACTATTATGGTTTGCAGATACCTTGGTAGTCGAGCAGCCTAGGCATAATCTAGACTGAAGCCTATAGTTAGTGCTATTAATAGTCCCTAGATCAGATGTATTAGTTTATGCAACTAAGAATATCTCTATCCCAGAGTATGCAAGATTTCATTAGTGCTGGAAGTGGGTACTCTTAACAGCGAAATTAGGGTACTTTACGCTGTAGTTCTAGTGAGTTTCTTAGGTGCTTCTCAGGTATTGTTCATCTGACCTCTCTTAAAGAGAATCAAGCGACTTGCATACCTAAGCTAACATTCCTGTTGCTATAGTGCATATGCTAAACTAAGGAATATCAGCTAACTCTCCGGCTAGGCTATGGAAGAAGATACCTACCTATGCATAGCTTAATAGAGAAGGCTATAAGGCTTCAATAGGGACTATAATAGGGACTAGATCAGAGGAGTGAATATTAATAGAGGGCAATATTTAGGTATTAGGTGGAGAAGAAAATCATGCAAGGGGTTTTCTTACCTATTAAAGCTGAGATTAAGTTCATCGCCTATCATATATCTTTTAAGCATCGAAGATGTTAACTTTCATCAGCCTGCAAATCTTAGCATTATGAATAATTTCTTATTCACTAACATCTGCTCAATATCTATCACTCCAGCGAAGATTTTCAAACTATGCCAGCAGAGAGACCTCTGTATGTACTATATAGATAGAGTTTACCATTTCACATCATAGGTATGAGCAATCATTACTACTATTCATGCCAAGAAACCTCTACTTTTGTCCTTAGCCCATATTCCACCGAGTCCCCGCCATGCAAGTAATTCGATACTCATACTTTCAATCGAACCCCCTCCAAATGTAGCCGGTTTGCCGGCTCAAAACTTTCCTAAACGCCCCTGATCCACTCCTCCGGTTGTTTCTCCTGCTAATCATAATTGCATATACCATGATTCCGCCCGGCCTTCTTGGGCGGGTGTGAGTAAATTACAGCGCTGTGACCGTTGTTGCGAAGGCACTTATGCTCCTACACCGACCTCTCCAGACGGTCTTCCCCGCCACCGTCCCGCTGCAAAGCCCGTGTCTCATTCACTCCAGGCCAGCATTAGACAACCGTCCAATTGATCCCTGGTCTCTGGGCTTATCCAGAATGTTGGAGTAGATCTCCAGTCCGTGGCCCATCGTCTTGACTAGCTCAAACACGTGGTCCCCTTTGAACGTCTTGGCCCAGATCCGCAGGACAGCAGATGCGAGCTGGCGCAGCTTGGCAGAGTCCTTGAGCGAAGCATCATTTCTGCTCCGCTGCATCGGCTGAACCGGCTCAGTAGAGGCAGAGACGGCAGCCAGCGAAGGGTCGATCGGGACGGCGTATTCGGTCTCGTCCACAATAGTCTTGATCGACGACAGGATTGTCTTCTCCTCCGTGGTCAAGACTTGCGTCGGGCTCATCGACGCAAGCGTCATGAGCCACTTCGCGAGAAGGACTGCGCACTCGAGGTTGCACACTGCAGGGGTGCTCGTCAGTGCGGGTTCAAGCCCATCTTCCTCATTATCCCCCGGAGGCGAAAAAGAACTGGATTGCTCACGAGAATGCTGCATGCTCCACTCAAGCGATTTGGTCCTAGCAATGTAGTTGATCCCGGCCTTGACCAGCATGGACAGCGCATGCACAGCCTGCAGGATAGCCTTATTCAGACGCTGACCACGAGGCAGCAGCGGCATGTTGTTAAATATGTTGGCGGCCGTGTAAGGGTCACGGCTCTCGAGAGCGCGGGCAGGAACGAGGTCGGTATGCAGACGGATGTGGGCGAGCCTGGACAGGGCTGTGGCGTCGAATGCGACTGGACCACCTGGGACATTCTCGCTGCCCATCTGCTGGGCCGACTGGGAGATTCTCAAACGGTGCTCTTCGAAGCCCATCTGCCAGGTGCGCAGTGCCTGACTGACTTGCTCGACATCCTGCTCCCTG
The DNA here is from genome assembly GCA_003012965.1 of Juglanconis oblonga. Taxonomy (NCBI): domain Eukaryota; kingdom Fungi; phylum Ascomycota; class Sordariomycetes; order Diaporthales; family Juglanconidaceae; genus Juglanconis; species Juglanconis oblonga. The sequence continues at coordinate 9,045 of MUZH01003353.1, forward strand.
AGACCGCTGTTGACGTCATATGCCGACGTGTTGCCAAACGAGTTCTGCAGCAACGCGAAGGAGGTCTGCTTGAGCAGATAGATGTGCTGTATCAAAGCATGGATCATAACATAGTTGCCCAGGGTTGAGAGGGTGTTCAGCGTCCCTCCATTCGGTCGGCTGAGAAGTCTCGTCAGGGCATCCTGGACAGAGATGTCTATGTGAGGAATGGATTGTCGAGCTTCTCGCCACTGCCATGAATTCTCTGCCCTCCAGAGTCTGGAGGGGCTCGGGAGAGGCATGTTCATCTCCGAGGTCACCAAGACGGGTGGGCTGTTGTACGCGATACTGCAGAGGTTGAAGTAGCAGTAGGCGATGAGCTTCGTCCGGATGCCACCTTCAAGGCGCACCCATACCTCCCAGTCATTGCTCTGGCTGGTCTCCAGGGCCAAGCCTTCGTCGCGTATCAGAAGCGCCAGCTGGCTCTGCAGCGACAGCGCGTCTTGCAGGATCGCCTTGGCTCCCCAGAGGCCGATCGTGAACAACAGCAGCAGGGCCTGAATAGTCTCGAGGCGCGACTGAGGGTTATTTGGAGAGCTATGTAGCAGTCAGCAGAATGATCTTCAGCCGCGAGGGCCACAGGGAGGGGGGAACATACTATGGTTCACGATGGGTCTCCTGGGTCATCGGCCGATCCGAATGAACTGAGGTGAATGAGTGGCGGAACCCAGAACTAGGCGACGCCCGCGTTGAATGAGGACTGTACGCTGCCGGGGTCGGGAGCAGAGTGTGGATCTCATGACTGTGCCGTCTTCGGGTCTGCTCGAGGGCCACCGCCTTTGCGGCATACCACAGGGCATGACCCCGCTGACTCTCGAAGCGGTACTGGGCACCTACCGAGGCGATCGCTAGAAGCAGCTCAGGGGCAATTTCAGTCGGGGATAGGGTCGGTATGTGTAAGAACGGCAAGTGCTCTTGAAACCCGCCGATGTAACCCTCAAGGTATCGAGTCAGGGTATGTCGGGAAGGGAAGACGAAGTCGTTGGGAAGAACGCTTGAGAATTCGTCGAGGCGATTCTTAATGACAGCGTGGTCGTTAGCCGAGATCCTCCAATTCGATGCCCTACTGCCGTCATCCGGCAATCTGCTGGCACCGTCTGTGGAATTCTCAGGCGCAAGGGAAGGGAACCTCGACGGGAAAGAAGAAGCCGGGCGAGGCCAAACTCCAAAGGACTGGTCGTCAACGGCTGCTGGCAAGAAGTGTGACTGCGAGCCAATGTCGTCCATGAACAAGTCGTAGCCCTCAAATACGGGCTGCTGCGGTCCTGCTGTGACGCCAAATGGGGCCGAGGTGACTGGGAACGGACCAGACGTCATGGCGAAGGGTGCCGAGGTGACCGTGAAGGGGGCAGTCGTGACCGGGAATGAGGCTGAATAGACGTTGGGGTCTGGCTCCCGACGGTCGTTGTATGATGGCATGCTATCAACTCGTCCGAGATTGGACTGTGCCTGGCTCATGTCGGGCATCATAGGCTGCATCGGATTGACGTCACCGCCCGAGGCAAGGTGTGTAGCCGCGTCGGACAGAAGATCGAGGTTGCAAGCCGCAGCCGGCCTTGGTGCTATGCGAGAGTCTGGGGCCAGAGTCGATACAACCGCAGACATCGTAGCATCGGGTGCGAAGTGAGGCTGCGAGTTCTGGACCGGGTGGGATGGCTGCTGTTGCATGCCGAGCATGTCGGTATCAGGCTGGCTCTTGGTCGGACTCGACTGCGTATTCGCCGAGGACGACTTCCTCTGTCGAGCACTGTTGGGCGTGGGGCCATCTTTGTTGTTGTCGTTGAGGTGCACAAGCTTCTCGTGACGGACGAGCAGATCTCTGATGTCCATGTAAGCATGTTTCAGGAGCGACAGGAGCGACAGATACGACAGATACGACAGATACGAAGATTATGCGAGTGAGGAAATAACTGGTAAGTCTGCGGAGTAAGACCGGGACACGAGATGATATATACTCCATCAGGCATATTTGGGGTAGATTCACTGAGAAAAGCAGGGACTTGGGTTTTGTGATAGGTGGGGGCTCAGGCGGGACCTCTACCTCCCACAGGAGAGGCCGGGGACAAGTCGGGGAACAGAAGGAAACGGTGGCTCACCGTCTTCCGAAACTCTTTCCACACGCGGGCCAGTTGCACGAGAATGGCTTCTCCTTGGTATGTGTTCTCTCATGCCGCTGCACATGTTCTACTCGCCTGAGGGAGGAATACAATGTAAGCCTGGGTCAGAAGTGATATGGGGTGGTCTATGGGATATCTCACCGAAACCACTTATTACAGTATCTGCAGGGCAGGGTCTTTGGCTTTGGCTCTTTGACGTTGCCGTTGCCATCCACGTTGTTCGGGGGGCTGGACCCCTGCGGAGATTGCATGGAAAGCATCTTGACTTTAGGTCTGCTGAAGATTGGAGATATCGGAGCGCTCGTGACAGGTCATGCAGCCGTTGTGTGGGGGGCAAGTCAAGTGGACTGTCGTGAACACGGCGATCGCGCCGAGGTGAGATGAGAGCCAACAGTGGCTCGTCGGAGATTTGTGCGAGCGCAAATCCAGGTGGGGGGATATCCTTTGTTCTCGCAGATTACCCCTCGTCTCAAAAGCCAGTTTTCCACCTTCGTCAAATTGTGGTGGTACTTCGGGAGGCCACAAGCTGATGCCGTGCGTGCCAATAATAGATGAGGTAATTATCCTTGGTGGAACACTGGATCTAGATGTTGCCACTGTAGAGGTTAGTTATGCCTAGGCAGGTATCGGTGACACAAGCCGTCCAGTATCGGTGAATGGTGGCCTGCAGCGGGGGAAAGTGAGACAATAGGCAGACGGCGGTCTGGCGCGAACTGTGGGGCATGTGGCGGTCGACACCCAGATTGATGTTGGGGCTCAGGGCAGGCTGGTTCCGTGAGTTCAGAACGGACACGATATTCCACGCGGGATGATGCCAAGGCAGAAGTATCGNNGTCTTTGCTAGACAGATAGGAAGGTCTAAGAATGGTGGAGATGTGGCACGCAACAGGATACTCTATAAGGTCTAGATATTAGCTGAATCCGAGTGATAATTGAGTGGTTGCTACCAATTCGTGCCGGACAGTGGAAATGAAGTCGGGAATCTTTTTTGGAAATTCTCCGAAATGTGTGTGGTGAGCGGAAGGGGGCCGCAAGGGGAAGAGGACGAGACTGGGG
>MUZH01003354.1:0-12422 GCA_003012965.1 Juglanconis oblonga
GGCTTCCTCCGTTCAGAGTAGAAACTGGTGCAGAAGCAGCGAAACCAGCAGCAGCAGCAGCAGAAGAAGAAGAAGAAGAAGAAGGAGGGGGAGGAGGCGGAAAAGGAGCAGAAGCAGAAGAAGTAGCAGGCACGGGGGTCTGGAACCCGGGAGAGGGAGTGGTCGCCATGTTGAGGGTCGACGGCATCAGGCGCATCGCGACGAGCCAGTCGACGGCACACTTGGCGGCGAAGTGCTTGGCGGCCTTCTTGCTGGTGAAGACAGGCGCGGATCCATCGTCGTTCAGGCCGTAGCCCGCCGCGGGGAAGGCATCGATGTGGCCAGCCGCGTGGCCACGCGACTCTGCGATGATCACGCGGCAGGTGCGTCCCGTGACTCCGCCTGGGAGGGTGCCGGAGGCCTCCTCGACCCAGTCGATGTCGCCGAGTCGGGGGTGCTTTTGACGATACTCTGTTGTTTATGAACAAATTAGTATCAGATTTGGGAAAGAGAGTGGAAAGAGAGAGAGAGAGAGAGAGAGAGAGAGAGAGGAGGAATCTCCTTACCCATCAGCAGACCGATGTAGTTTGGGTCGCCAGCGCCACCAAGATGAGGAGGAGGAGAGGCCACTACTGCTGGCAGGCGCAGAGCCTGGAGGGCCTTGCGCTGGGCGTTGGTGAGGGGAGCCGGCTGCTTGTGCTCGGCCTCGAAGGCCTCTTGCTGCGCAATCCAGGCTTTGACTTCCTGGTAGATCACGCTGGGGACGGCTGCTGAGCCGTCGTCCACTGTCATGTTGACTGCTGCTACATTCATTGGCTGACGTCTCGGAGGCGTTGCTGAGCTCAAGTGCAGTGGGTTGTCTTAGGAAACTCTTAGGAAATCAGGCATAGATTTTGAACGTGGGGATGTCTGTTATTATAAGACATCCCATGTTCAAGGTTGTATGCATATAGACAGGTAAGGCTGGAAACGGAAACTCGGGCTGCGAAACGGTTGGAGGTAGGCCTCGTGCTTGATGTTGGGTGGGGCTGGGTTGACTTGCATGCAGCAGGCTACAAGGCTCCCTCCCGCCAGTCTGCATTACTCCGATAACGTTGGCTGTTGCATGTTATTCATGAGCTTATGCTGTCCAGAGCCAAAAGGCTTAGGTGACAGACTGAGGTGGGAGTTACGGACATCTCATGAAAGCAAGATCTTTCCGAAAAGTATAAGTAGGTACCCGCCAACACGGCATATTGGCAGATGTTCAACTGTAACTGACCTACGGAGTACTTCCCAGAATGTAAATACATAACAGACTCCTGGGCAGTGGGACAGAGCAGGGCAAAAATATTTGCAATCAAGGATGTGATGCTGTACAGCAGAAGGCTGCAGCTGCATCTGTGGGTATCAACAATGAAATGCTCCCTGAAGGGAGGACAAGCCGCAATGCCTCTATGCGATCAGATCAATCGAAGAAACCACTGCCATCACTGCCCTCTCCTGAATCATGCGCCTCTTCCTCCTGCTTGGAATACCTCCCACCGCGCTTATCCTTGTGTTTCGTATCAGCCGATTTCGAGCCCTTGCCATGCTTCTCCCCCTTGAGCTTCTTGCCAGAGGCATCTTGGGAGGGAAGCCCAGCAGGCTCTGCAGCCGATTTCTCTGGCCGTCTCTCCTGTATGCTCTCCAGTGCGTGCTGACCCTGCTCCATAGCCTCCTCGATCTGCTTCCACATGGACGGCCGTTCAGAATGCAGCGCTCGCTTTGCTATAGGCCCATCGTCGGAATCCTGGGTGGACTTGGCTGTAGTGTACAGACCGACGTAGCGCTCCATGAAGGGATAGTATTTTGTATAATGCCAGTCGACGTCGGCAACGTGGAACTCTTCCTCCAGCTTGGCCTTCCCCGCGGGTTCCGTAGCCTCGTCCAGGCGTTTCTTGAGCTGCTTCCTCAGCCTCTCTGCCTTTTTTCTCTCTACCACACTCGTGTTAGCATTCTGTCCCTTGGCCCTATACGTTTCTTGACTGATCTACAAAACGTACCAAAGAACCGCACCTTGTGGTACTTTGAAATCATTTCGCTCCGCTTCTTCTTGTGTTCCAGGTCCTCGATCTGCCTCTTGCAATGCGCCAACTCCCGCTCCAAGTTCCGCTGTATATCAGCCGGAAAGTTGTCGACCTTGGCAAACCGCCGTTCGATGTCTCGTGCGCGCTTCTTGAGTTCGTTCAGGCTCTGGCCCGGAGGAGCGCTGCTGTCATCATTTCGCAAGTTCGGCCTGTTCTTGTTCTTGAACTGCATCCTCTTCTTGTTTCCTCCCTCACGCGGAGGTCCTGAGGCCTCGACTTCGGAGTACGGCCGTTTCGAGCCCATATTCAAGAGTCTTGATTCGGTCTTGGTAAATGTCGACAATGTCTTCGGTTGGGGGTCGGGTCGAGTAGAGAATTGTCGTGAAGGTGGTCTAATAAGTGAACTTTCTTTTTCGCAATTCTTCTTCTTCCCCAAGGCAAATCTGGGGTCAGGGTTTCTTATCTTATCGGCGCCTGTGTTCGGTCGACGCTAGCCGTCTGATCCCTGTTGTCATGGGTTAGGGGTCTGGGGGTCTGGGGGTCTTCTGCAACAGGTGGAGCGCGACAGGCAGGCCGAAGATCACGTCCACATATCAGATCCTCTCCATCCATCACCACCTGCAATCTTCAACCTTTTGGATTTTGTGAACGTCGACAGAGTGCTCATATGGAAACAATATGAAGCCTCGTCCTGCACAAGGCTACTCCATCTCTACTGGGTTCATCTCATGGACATAGCACCGGACCTTTTTACCACATGACGTACCCTCATCCTCATCATTTGCAGGCCCTGTCATACTGAGGGCCTCGGAGACACATGGCCATGGATCGCCCTGAGCCGGGGCTGATTAAGTGGTCTCCCAATGCCAGTTACGACTCGTTTCTACATCTGAACTTGCAACATCGCATTGTCCAACTCTACGAACCCACTGGTCATGCTCAGCGAGGCAGATTCGACTACCAGAAGATATCCAAACATGACGAAGTACCGCCGCTGACAACCTACGATTGGTCACCTTCAATACCGGGTCTGGTCGCAGTTGGCACGTCTACCGGCATCGTGAACCTGTTGAGGGTGGATGACAACTCGAACGACTACAAGGAACTAGTCCCCAAGGTGGCTCGCACGTGCCTAGCAGTGGCCTTCAACACGACCGGCTTGCTGGCCGTGGGACTGGACAGAGTCCGGAACGACCCTTGTCTTCATATCTGGGACGTCAACCGCCTCTCAACCATCCATGAGACTGGTCACGGATTCTCCGCTGGCATAGAGCTCGAGAAGGACCCATGGAAGCGACTCGAGCACAATGCCTCCATCTCAAGCATCAAGTTCTTCGAGGACAACCCTCGAACGTTAGTCGTCGGAATTAAGGGTTCCGGGCTGCGAATACACGATCTGCGAGATGGATACGAATCGGTCATCAACTTCCAGACAAAATGCAACAACAATCTCGCCATCGACTATGCGGACCAAAACTACTTCGCTTCCTCTGCCCTCGACTCCCCGGGTGTCATGGTCTGGGACCGCAGAGCCCTCAACAGAGGCGTGGCCTCTACTTCCTACCTGGAGGCTATTGATATGGACGACATGCCCTTGGGTGGTGCCCTCAGACTGGAGCGAGCCATGGACATGGAGCGAGACCCTCAGGCTAGAAGTGCTAGGAACTCTTTCATCCGCAAGCTCGCGTACAGTCGCGATCAGAGGGGCATGCTTGCTGTTCTGTCTCGAACCGGTCAGCTGAAGGTCTTTTCGACACAACAGGCTGGCTATTCTCCAGATGATCCTGAGTCGGATAGTCCACAGCTCATGCAGGTGCGAAGATCAAACGAGATGGACAATTTCTACTCCGAACCTGATCGGCAGCATGAGCGTATCGTCTCTTTTGACTGGATCACCATGCCTTCGCCATCACTCCGGCCCAGATTACTCGTGCTTCGCAATAACGGAGTGTTTGAAATTTTGGAGGTTCCCTCCGCCACAAGAGCATACCCCTACAAGTTAACACCGTGGCAGCCGCCCTACCGGGGCTTGGCAGGTATGTTTTGCCAGTGACAAATGTGTTTCCAGGGTCAAATGCTGACTTGGATGTAGAAGGAAGTGCATATCACGGTTTGATGCAATTTGAGCCTCACCAGACAAAGGAGATTCTGGGTCCCTTCTTCATGGACAACGCCCTCTCTGACATCCCAATCTTCGGATCAGACAGAGCCGACGTCAGTGTCATAGCCGACTCGACCGCAGAGGCTTATATCACGGAAGAGGAATTGTTGGCAGATGAGATCGCGAGCAGCGTTCCCCTACCAAAGTCTTTTGCAACAGCAACCACTCTTGCCGGAAAGCTCAAGGCTTTAAGGAAGTACATCTGGGGAATCACCCGCCCAGACATCGATGAAGACGACTTCGAGAAAGTTGACCAGCCCACGATTCTACACAAACTGCAAGCCGACGGGCCACAGGAAACCTCAACACATTCTAGTCGGTCGCTTCATGAGGCTCTAATCAAATCTACCATGGAAACCGCTGGCTTCCCGAAGCCTGCACAAGTCGTTCTGGATCACATTATGCTCTTCAGAGCCAAGGAGAAATATCTCTTCGATTGCCGAGTCAATCGCGTTGTTGTCGATGACGATCCCTGGCTGAAAGCTGTCTGGGGCTGGATAGAAGGTGATGTTTCTCCAGTGTTCTTTGCAAATCTGCTTACGCTGACCTACTTCAGATGCTGAAGAGGCATGCGATGACGGCGGCATGCTGGCTCATCCACTGGATCTCAGCTATCTAGGCGTGAGTACAATTTGGACGGAGGATCTCGGTAAGCAGTCGATATCATAACCGTTCGCAAAACAATGGTTGACAAGGAGTAGGAGAACGTCCGACCTTACGGCTTGCAGAGGGATCAGGTCCTCCAGACAGAGCTACTTGGGCACGCTGCATCAGCGCGATCTGCAAGAGGCGCGACCTTCCCAGGTTTGACGGTGTGGACTCGAGGAAGCCCTTTCATCGCCAACTGTTGCTGGACATATGCGGATGGGGAGCATCTACCTTCGTGGAGGAAGCCGGCGATCATGTCGAACCCGAAAACAAGGGCTCCGGGAGGATGGCGTCTTGGTACACCAGAATGACAGCTCTCGCCCTGTTCAGGGGCGATTCTGAGGAAGCAATCCAGACTCTAAAGGAAGGGAGCAAGGTGCATCCTGAGCTGCTCTTCGTCTCACTGGCCCTCCAACTTGTGAGCAGAGGGGATCGAAGCGAGGCAGCACAACTGGACTTCGACGAGGTGGTCGCAGCGAAGGCGGACCCGTATCTGCGCGCCATAGCATCCTTCATTGCTACCGGTGACTGGACAACAATAGCCAAGCAGCGCTCCCTACCCCTACGCGACCGTACCTTCGTGGCAGTGCGCAATTTCGACGATGACCAGCTGACAGAATGGCTTGCCGCCGAAGTGCAAGACGCCATCACAGAGGGCGATATCGAAGGCATCGCCCTGACAGGCATCACCGAGAAAGCCGTCGACATCCTCGCCACGTACGTCTCCAAGTTTCACGACGTTCAGACTGCGACGCTTATCATGTCCTTCTGCGCACCCCGTTACATCGACGATTACCGCTGCACAGCCTGGCGCAACGCGTACCGCGCCTATCTCCAGCGTCACAAGGCCTTCTACCAGCGCACCAAGTTCGAGGTTGAGAGCACCAAGCGTAGCAAGCGCGACCCCACGGGACGACCCACTATCAAGCCCCCCTCGCGCCAGATCGCCCTGAGATGCGTCTACTGCGACGCCGAGTCGTCCCTGTTCCAAAACTCGACGTCCTCGGCGAACATCGCTGGCGCAGGGTCAGCGAGCATACCAGGCCCATTCCACGCACTAAACGGCCGCCCGAGCCACGGTCACGGACACAACCCCTCGTACAGCGAGAAGATGGCCACGCCCGGCATCGCCTGCCCGAACTGCAAGCGGCACCTCCCACGGTGCGTGGTGTGTCTCGAGGTCGTGGGGGTTCCGCGGTCCGACACGTCCGCCGTGACGACGGACCCCGAGGCGACGAAGCTGGCGCTGAGTTTCCCTACATTCTGTCTGAGGTGTGAGCATGTGCTGCATCTGGATCATGCAAGGCAGTGGTTTGCTAGGCATAATGAGTGTCCAGTGCCCGAGTGTCGGTGTCGGTGTAATTTTAGGGCGAATCCCGAGTTGAGTTATCGGTGAGGTTGATTCATAGATGGCTCCACCAGGTATAGCTGGGAAAAATCAGACCTAGATAGTGTTTGTTGCGCTAGAATGCCTAGCTCTTGAGAGCATCAGGCCTTTTCTATCACTTATTTACGTCTTTTGATATTAATATTCTGAAGGTGATGCTTAATAAGTTGTTGCCCTTATATGCTATCTAAGCTATACCTATAGTAGTATTAGAACAATCATTATATATGAACATCTAGAGTTAGCAATAGATTCCTTAGCTACATGTAGTTGTTGTTTTTAAGCTGTTAATATAAATATAGAAGCTGTAATAGTTTGCTGCATATAATAGAGGATGCTTAAAAGCCTAGCTTATAAGATTGCATAGTGCTGTTAATAGTAAGAGAGTAAAATAATACTCCTATACCCTAAATTCATTGTAAAAGTAGTCTTGTTCCATAAGAAAGTAGTGTCGATAATATCTTTCGTCAGGTGTCTGCTGTAGGGAAGATGGAGGCTGCAGCCTAGGGCTATTGCTTATAAGAATAAGGCGCATTTTGTTGTTAAGGGAGGCGTGATGGACATAATGCCCTAACCTTCTTCATTTTGCTAGCATGTGGGTCATGCCTGTGTCAGAAAGGTGAGATTACGTCTGAGGCTGACTCCCAAATGCGCTTGTGCAGCACAGCACATGCGCACTAGTAAATTGCAACAAACCAGCGATACAGGATTAGGTACCTAGTACTCTAGTAGTTGGCTCCTTTGTTGGTGGCCCCGCTGCGAAGGACGCCCCTCAAGTGGGTCTAGCTATTCCAATAATGTGGTACTAGTATCATAGTACTTCCTGTCTCCAGCACGAGAAACGAGACTTTCAGGCCAAGGATAGCAGCAGACTGTCTGACAATACCTTAAAAACTGCAATATCAAGACTGAATCCTTTCCGAACCAGAAAATTGATGAAACAGCTGAGGACCAGCTGCAGATAGTGACCCGCACACACAGGACACAGTGCGACTGGCAGACCACAGCCTTGCTTTGAACAACCGTCCAACCCCATTTTGCCGTCTCGGTGGAATCTTCCCTCGTAACTTATATACCGGCTCGGTTCCTTCTGGCTCCTCTCCTGGGTCATCTCTTCTCAATCCAAAGGAATACTACTGTCGGCTCTCTGCGTCTGCGCGCACTATGGCTCTGCTCTTGACCGCTGCCGCGGTGATCTCGCTGCTTATCACTGCCTTCACTCTTCATTCTTCGATATGTTTGCTCCGGAACTATATTGCGGCGCGCAAGATTGGCGTGCCAGTACGCATCATCCCCGTGGACCACATCAATTCCCTCTGGTATCTTGTGAGCCAGCAGGTAGTGTCTCTGCTTAGACGACTTCCACTCGGCCTTGCAGATAACAATGTTACTAAGTACAACTACATGGGGTTCGAAATCCCACTCAGATGGAAGGGTCATGAGGAGATGGGTGATGCCTACATACTGTGCTCTCCTTCCAGGATCTGGCTATATCTGGGCAATCCGGATGTGATTACAGTCATGCTGAAGCGGAACAGCGATTTCCCTCACGACTCAGGGCTCACTGCTATGCTCGATGTCTTTGGGCCTAATATTTCTACTGTAAGTTAGACCCGGGCCACTTGAAATTTTTATGTGCTGACATGAGTTCTTTCACCCACAGGCACAAGGCGCAGATTGGAAAAAGATGCGGAAGCTAGTTTCCTCATGCTTCAGCGACTCTAACTTGGAGCCCGTCTGGCGCGAAAGCGTCTCTCAGGCGTTCGATATGGGTCGGTACTGGAGCTCTCAGCCATCGGTTGAGACAACAGCCCATGACACTCGGACGCTGTCCCTCAACATAATGTCTAAGGCAGGGTTTGGAAAGATATACCCTTTCAAAGGCCACCACGAGTCACAGATCAAGTTGCATGGCAGTACTATCAGCTACAAAGATGCGCTACAAAGATGCGCTACAGACAATCCTTGAGAATAGTATCATAATTATGGTGCTAGGTACGAAGTTTCTAGCAAAACCATGGCTTCCACGGTTCTTAAGAAATCTTCACTACGCCTGCTCTTCTTTTCAAGGGTATATGACGGAGCTTTATGAGACGCAAAAGAAGACTTCGACAGAGAAGAGTGCTTCCGACCGCAATCTCATGACCTCCCTAGTTCGGGCGTCTCAACAAGAGGCGGAGGGTAGTCTGACCGAGAATGAGATCTACGGCAACAGTGAGTCTCCCTACGGACAACTTAACAACAAATCGCCCCCTGTCTTGACTATTTCGATCTAACATCACCAAATCTCTGTAGTGTTTGTATTCAATTTCGCCGGCCACGATACAACAGCCCACACTTTTGTCTGGGTAGTATACTACCTGGCCGGGAACCCAGAAGTCCAAGACTGGCTCTACGAAGAGATTCAGCACGTCCTCGGTGATCGCCCACAAGAAGAATGGAGCTGCAGGGCTGACTTTCCCCGTCTTAAGCGCTGTCTCTCCGTCACACATGAGTCGCTGCGTCTCTACTCGCCCGTCGGTCTCGCGAAGTGGACAGGTAACCACCCCACAACGCTCCAGGTTGGCGAGAAGACTCTCGTCATTCCGCCCAAAACAATGGTGGTCCCAAGCCACATGTCCGTGCAGACCGATCCGAAGTACTGGGGCTCCGACTCGCTCACCTGGCGGCCGTCGCGGTGGATCAAGCCCGGACGAGCATCGGGCACCCGCGACGTAGCTGGCGAAGAGTTCATCACGCCTGTGCGGGGCGCGTTCCTAGCTTGGTCGGATGGCGTGCGTGACTGCCCCGGCAAGAAATTTGCACAGGTCGAGGTTGTTGCCACGATCGCAGCGTTGTTCAAGGACTGGCGGGTGGACCCTGTGACGAAGCCTGGGGAGTCACTCGAGGCTGCTCAGAAACGGGTGCTGGACTTCATTGGGGAAGACACTGGCATGGTTCTGCTTGTTCAACTGCTTCATCCTGAGCGCTGTCCTTTGGTCTGGAGGAAGAGGTGAAGTAGGATGCCCTGGACATATTGGAGTCTGTTACTACCCAAGTCTCGTCAAGCATAGGCAATCTTAGATACCTGGATAAATTACAATAGTCCATGGGCAGTGTGGAATCCACCTACTTGAGCGTTTGAGGGTATGGTACCTAGGTAGGGGGACGTGCAAGATGCGAGTTATGCTAGGAACATTCGTTCATCCCGCGACAGTCTCTCGGCCCTGTGCCAGATGGGGAGTTTGCTCGCTTGGTGAAGGACATGCTGTATTGGTCACAGCTTGACCGTCCTACCGCTGCGGAACGCGTCCAGCGAGCCTCGGCGCTCGTACCAGAGGCACAGGACACCGGCGGTCGGCCTGAAGAGACGGGACGTAGTGACAGCGCAACTTCGACTGTAAGGGTAACGGTCATGAAACGAGAGGTTTCGGACATGAGCAAGGCCAAACCACCTGTCAAAAAGCCAAGTCATGCTGAGCCCTCCACAAAGCCGGACCCCAGTCGAGAGCTGGAATCACTGTTGTGGCATGAACTGAAGAACGCAACGGGTCACATATCGAAGTCTGGAGCAGAAAGTGCGAATGGCGAAGAATGGTCTGCTAGCGGAGCCTCCTCGATGCCAGGGGCTTTAGTATGGAAGGAAACTCGGAATGGCTCCATAGACCAATTCTTCATCCGCTCTTCGAGGAATATATTCTATTCAGCGAACGATTTTCTTCGAATGCTCTTCAATCTACTTGTTTATAAGTCCCTCAGCTTCGTTTATAATATGTTAGAGCTTCTTCAACCTATAGCCGAAATAAGAATAAAACCAAAACTCTACAGCTGTACTTGAAAGTTGAATAAAAGCTTGAATTAGACCTTATACTCTTTGTCTTTAACTACACAATAATAAGCTAGTAATACTTAATCAAGTAGTATATGTCAAGTTTATGTAAGCTATTGAATAGTGTCTTGAAATAGAATTGCTCTATTTATATTTATAGAAAGGAATTTATATAATGTAGTTTATTAATACCCTGCGCATACTAATAGGCTGCATATACACCCTCTTTACTCTGCAATCTTTTTACAACCTACTATATCTATTGAAATTCGCGAAGCAAGAATTATTTTAGCTATTGAAGCTATGCGAACTACTAAAAATCTTGGATGTGAGTATAGGTGTACGTATAGGAAAGCTTCAAGCTGCTCTTCCCGGTCGTCGAGTTCGCCTCCTAGAATGATTTGTAACTTGTCTGTGGAATTCCTATCAAGTCAAAAGTCGCATGAAGAAGCACTGCGGGTGGACGTTTGCGCTGTGACAGGTCTTGTCCAGTACTTGGAATAGCCTGTCTTCAGCATGCCATTTGTCGCCATCCCTCAGAAAGACCTTCTTCACTGGCTATGTAGGGGACAAGAACTGACCCGTGGAGCGTTCCTCAGCTTTGGAATGCAAATCCTCCGTCACAACTCGCTGTCCTCATCCCTGATCCAGCACCCCGAGAACCCAACTCTGACCAGCGTCGGTTCCGTCCGGTTCATCGTCATCAAGCTGGACAGAAACTCAGCACAATGCTCAGTGTGGTATATATTCACAACAACCCCGTCGAACACTCTGTGGCCCTCGAAGAGCGTCCAGAACTGTTTCCTCCACAGCATCGCGCAGTGGTTGACATGATCTCGGATCGAGGTGAAGTAGTGGTCCCGCTCGCCCATGTCCTCGACAGACACTGGCTGGGTCAGGTTCACGCTGGAAAAGCCCCAAGCAAGTCAGCAAACGGAACCATCACAGAACCCGCACGAAGCGAACAAGAAAAAGAAGAAGAGAAAGAAGGCAAAAAAAAAAAAAAAAGGTTTCCCGTTCAAAGCGCCGCACAAAGAAAAACATACTCTGCGAAGGCAGCCCACGAACCATCATCCTGGTACTCGTCGATCCAGTCTTGCTCCATGCACTGCGTCGGCACCCAGTGGTTCAGCAGCGTGTCGTACCGGCACCCGTTCTGCCGCGCCTCGGCCGTCGAGTTCCCGCACGTCACGAAGTGCGCATCCGAGGTGACATTGTGCTGGCGATAGTCACCCGTCCCCGTCCCGTCGCCGCCGCCCTGCTTCGCGCCGGCCGAGGTCGTGGTGGGAGGCCAGGGCAGGAGGAGGAAGATGGCCCCGAGCCAGAGGAGGGAGGCGATGAGGAACACGAGCAGGTCGCGGGCGAGTCGGTTGTTGCGGATGGCCTTCTTCGCGGCCTCCGCGGTCGGATGGATGGCGCCTGGTCCGCCTGCTGCTGCTCTGGCTGCTGGGTCGTCCGAGTATGCTNNGTTGGGGGGGGGGGGGCGGACGTGGAGGTGCAATGGGTGCGAATCATGCAAACCGTAAGAGAACAAAACGTATGATGATATCCATGAACTCCCATCATCAAACCCTCTTCATATATGCTGGCGTCCATACTTGGGCCAAGCCTCGAGTTGTTTCAACCCGACGGCGCCGGCACGCATCCGTTTCGGAGTCATCTGAAGCTATTCATCTCATCTTCTGCGGTGGCAGGTTTGGCTCAACAGGATCAGCCAAGAAAGAGACTACCAAATACCCCACCACACCCTTAAGCGTCCCGCGACCTCGGGAGTCCTCATGCTGCTCGCCGCTGTCAGTGGAACCACAGACCATCCACTTCTCAGTAATGCTTACCTAGATACCGAGGATTTCGTCTGTGATGCCTTCACGGAGGATATCCAATATTAGTGAGCTTCAAAATTGAAAAGACTGCGAAAGTGCTTTCGCAAACAAAACGTATGAGGTCTTCTGGGTGCCTATAGGACTTAGGCAGCGAGGCCTATGAGGGCCACCTTTCCACTGCCTAAAAACGCAGTGACAGGAACTTGAGGGTGCCCAAAAAGAAGAAGAGAAAACTAAAGATCACTGTGATATAGTAGCTGTCTATTGCGGGTGTTTCTAGCTATATCCTCGTCTACAGCTCAAGTAATGTTGGTCTTAGGGACAGCCAAAGCGGTATCTCGAGTGATGTATCCTTTCCTCCCTTCTCGATGTCGGTCCTGGAGGGTTGAAGTGTCCACCTCTCAGCACACAAACAAAGAGACACATCGACCTGTCTGTCCGTCCCCAGTCATACGAAATACGCATCAGCCGCACGGCATGTATAGTACAAGCTCCAACGCATTAGATAGATAGGCGGATAATCCGCTCAACATGCAGCCGGCCAAGCGTGTACTCATCTGGAAGAACA
>MUZH01003355.1:0-12427 GCA_003012965.1 Juglanconis oblonga
GTGGACGAGGAGGGCGTCCGGGGTGGTGGCGCGGGCGTGAAGTTGGTAGGCGTGGAGGAGGGAGAGGATGGAGGCTACGAGGGAGTTGGCGAAGACTGTGGCGGGTGGTTAGCTGGTGGTGGTGGTGGTGGTGGTGAAAGGGCAAGATGGGAGGGATAATAGAAAGAAACAAGAAAATTGCTTGCCTTGGACGTGCGTGCGGGGCCCCTCGCCTCCGGACGAGCCTTTGGAGGTGGTGGTCAGCTTGGCCTTGACGTCCTCCTTGATGTGCGTCACGCGCGTGCCGGCGAGGAAGAAGACGCAGAGGAGCACGAAGGGCAAGTTCCAGGGGTGCACGGCGTGGGCGATGCCCGTGATGGTCGCGGCGACGAGGCCGCCGGTCGTCAGCGAGTTCCTGGAGTAGGCGCGGTAGATCAACAGCCCGAGGGCTGGCGCCGCGATAGTGGCCTTCATTCTGTGAGGAAGTGGAGGGACTCGTGGATTCAGGATTTGCGAGAGGATGGATTCAGATCCGCAGCATGCTGAGATACGGCGGAGAGGAGAGAGCTCTTCTTGTATGGGGAGAGGACTGGCGGTTGGCGGTTGGTGGTTGGTGGTTGGTGGGGATAGACGCGAGCTACCCAGATACCTACCTACCTACCTACCTAGGTACCTGCCTACCTAAGGTTTGGTGGGCCGAGGATCCCGAAGCTGGATCCCGGCACAACGGCACACCGGCACACCTGGGGAGCCGCAGCGCCTGGGAGTCATTGGCTCGTGGCCTATCAGGCGCCCTGCTTGCCACTTGGCCCTGTCAGCCGGACAAGAGTCCCCTGACCATCTGTCCCTTCCCTCCTGCCTCTTCTCCCTCCCTGTATTCTCGAAGTCCACCGCTAGATGCAGAAAAAGATTGACATCCCCCAAAGAGAAATGATGTATAAGAAGTAGGCTGATTCCTTCTCCTTCCTCAAGTTTAGGTACAGTAGCTTCGTCCGTCCGCCACTCTAGATATTGCCAGCCATCGCCAGCCATCGCCAGCCATCACCTCCACCTTGGTCGACCGGAACAGCTCCTCCGTGGCCTCGTCCCCGATCACCACGCGGCTCGCTTCCAGCAGCCCCGCCTTCTCCTCCGGCCCAGCTCGGCGAAGGTGTCGGGCGCGGGCTCGAACGCGAGGATCTTTGCCTCGGGATGGTTCTTTTTGATATACAGGGAGAAGAGGCCGATGTTGGCGCCTACGTTGAGGAGGAACGGTTGGTCTGGGAGGGCCGCAATGTCGTAGCAGTGGTCTCGAAAGATCTCCTTATAGATGAAGTGCGCTTCGAAGGTGCCCGGGGCGAAGATGGAGAACCCAGGGGCTAGCTCTAGGAGTTCGGTAGCCATGATGGATATTTGGTTACGACTATATTCTGTAGACCACTTGAATACAGTAAACGTGGAGTACAATTGACGACGTTCAATACCTAAGTGCAAGTTCAGATACGATGTGATGGGCAGCAATCAGCTGATGCTCCACATCTTCCCCCTCCTTTCGCGGTGGGCAGATAAATATACAACATCGGATTTTGGGAATAGCTTGACAACCCTGTCGCATCTGCAAGATCAACTTGCAGGAACATTGCCTGGCTTACAAGGATATCGGTGAATTTGTACAAAACTGACAGAGGATAATTTTCTGTCTAGAACAAGTACCTAATAGACTAGGCAGGGGAAACACTGGAAGGGGAAACCATCAGTTCTCAATCAACTTGTCCCTCGCAGCCAGTTCTCGCGTCCGCTAGACTTTGGGAAGCCATAGGAGGTTCTCGGAGCCCTGAGCGAGCCACTCTTCCCTGGCCCATACATGGGCACAGTGACTCTCATCCATCGCTAAGACCGAGGAGAAGCGCTGTTCAGAGGTTGGCAATGGTAAAATGCCTTTGTCCGTGTCCAAGTGTGGGCAGCTGTCCACCAATGACATGTGTGTGGATGGAGAAGATTCCAGAGAGCTCTTGATTGAAGAATTTCCCCAATGCGTGAATCGTTCCAACTTCTCACAAGTGGTAGGATCCCAAAAATGAATCGAATCCCTAAGTGAAACACACAGGATTGCGCCGTTCAAGAAGAATGATAACTTAGGTAGCTGGAAGTTTCCAAATATCCGTTCAACCTTAAATTTAGCAATCTGATTGCCTGTTTGAACCTGCCATATCTTAACGGTACAGCCTGATTCTTCATTCGAGGAATCCCATTCCTCTAAACTTATCAAGTATCGGCCATCAGGTGAAAAACGTGGCTTATAATATCTTTGTGATATTCCTGGGGCATGCTTGATAGTTGCCTGGGTCTTCGCTGCCGGAACGTCCCAGATGCACCACGCATCGTCTTTGGACCGATAGGCAATAAACTGTCCATCTGGCGAGGAGATAGGAAATCTGGAGTCATTCCGGCACTCAAGCTGAACTAACTCTCTGTCTGTCACCAAATTGTATAAGTGCAGTACACTTTCGAAGTCATCAAATCAACCCGCGTAACCCAGCCGATGATTTGTGAGCTCGTGAAAAAGAAAAGAAACGAGATCACCGTGCTAGAATCCAGCGAGAATTCTTTCATATCTGTTATGGATTCCAGAAGGATAAGCTTGATGGTCTTTGAAGATTGTAAAGCAACCATCCTGCTGTTCCACTCGAAATAACAGCCCAGTGAAAGCCATGAAAACCTTGAGGCTTGTGGTTTTCGGCCAGTTTGGAGACCCAGCCATTTCCATTTGCAGATCTGCAGTTGATCAGTGCAACATGGCGGCCATCAGGGGAGAAAGCAGCACCTTCGAAGCAAATATGTTGCGCTTTCTGTGTGCCAGTAGCCACATCCCAGAGCCCGCCATGTCCATTTGGAGCTGTTACTGAACACAAAAAGTCGCTCGCCCCTTGGGGAGAGGCATAGATGGGTTATAGATTGAAGTGAGTGCCGCTCTGTATGCGCATGGTCGGCCGTATTCCTCCAGCTCATCATGTCCCAGATTCGAGTCGTTCCGTCGTCATGCCCTGAGACCAAAATCTTGCCATCCACTGAGAATGCCAAACTACCTAGTGGCACTGGTAGTACAACCCCTGAAGCGCCCTGTTTCCCCACCCGTGAGTACGTCCACAAGGAGGATATCATAAGGGAACGCGAATAGGCTGTCATTAAGTGAGACTGCCATCGATTCAAGCATCTCATGACCAGATGTAGTAATGTTGTGAGGTTTCGACGCTGCCAGATCCCATATCTGCAAGAGGCCTTTTCTGCTGGATCTTGTCAACCTTTTGCCATCTCGTGACCATAACATGCCCGTCAGCATATGTCGCCTCTCATCATAGTACTGGTCTCTCAGCTCAGTAACTAGTCTCGCATCGTAAACACTCCAAATGTAGATCGTTGCCGTGTTCAACGTAGAAGCGACTTTCTTTCCGTCGGGAGAGAACTGCAATATGCTTCTATCCTGTGTTGTGCTTCCCCAACGATTGGTTGTTCCAGTTGCTGGAATGGTACACGTCTCCTGTTTCGCAGCGATATTCCACAACTTGACTGTGCCGTTGCTAAATTCGATAGCCGCAAATTCTCCATTAGGTGAGAGTGCGACAGAGACCATGCCTATATAGTCCTCGACGGTGTAATCGACGGTGTAATCCACAAGGACTTCCATTTCTCCTGTCGCAACCTTGCATACTTTGAATTGTGAGTGACCAGCATATACTAAAATCGTGCCTTCAGACGAAAAGGCAATCTTCGGCAGGTAATAAACAATAACAGTGTATCTACGGCCTTGAATTTTGAGATCTCTACCCCGGTGTTGATGTCCCAGAGACGTATAGAGCCTTCTAAACGGGACACACTTGCAATCACGTCGTTCTTTGTGGAGATCTTGATATCACTGATCCGCTTAGTGTGGCCTTCGAGGACGAGTATCTCGGGACTCCATTCTTCTGGAACATTTGGTGGTCGCGTAATCCATGGTGGACGATGGGAGCTCTCGAACATGTTCCGTATGATGCTCTTTGTAGAGGAAAATACCAAGGCTGAGGAATAGATCTGCAGGGGACTCTCTCGATGATGTACCGATTGCTCAGCAGGAAGCGGTGCGCGTCGTGGAAGAAGGCAGACAAGTCGTTTACTTGGCCGCCCTGGGCTTCTGAGGTCTGTGCGATGGTTGGAAACAAGGACCGAAGCTTGAGGATCATGTGAATGGAGGCTGGCATTTCTCTGATCCAAGCAAGTGCCTCAAGCCAGTAGAGGAATTTGGTGCTCAGGAATTCGTAGACTCTAGCCGCAAGAGCCTGTGCAGGCTCAAGCTGCATAAGATGATCGACCCAGTAACGACAGGCGTACTGCAATTAAAGGGGTATGTGCTCCTGAACCTTGATCAAAGACATCCGCGAAACGAGATATCCTGGGAGTTCGACGCGGCAAATGTCTTGCTCTTGTAAGTTGAGCTGCATGATCTCGAAGCAGCGCTCCAGCATATTTCTATGCATCTGCTTGGAGTCGATCCAGAATTGAGGATTGGGACATCTCTCCCTGTCCAAGAGAAAATCCCGGAAAGACACATGGAGCAGCGCGATAGAGGCATCATTGCGGCGAGGTACGTCTATGACAGAGTGAAGATCCGCTAGGCGATGCTTGAGTACTTCCGGACTTCCCAAACCACGCCTTGGGAGCAGCTCGGCGAGCGCGAGGATTGGCACCGGTTTGGAGAGGACCACGACT
This sequence comes from Juglanconis oblonga, assembly GCA_003012965.1. NCBI lineage: Eukaryota > Fungi > Ascomycota > Sordariomycetes > Diaporthales > Juglanconidaceae > Juglanconis > Juglanconis oblonga. The sequence continues at coordinate 4,705 of MUZH01003355.1, forward strand.
GGGCCAACAATATCCTTCAACTTCTCCTTCTCCTTCTTGGTCCATTGCTTCATGGATCGTTCTAGGACCTTGATGTATATGGCGTCCAGGTTACCCTATCAGGTTACCCTGTGGAGTCACCACATCGTCGTCGATCTGGTCCTGGAAAATGTCATCCAAGCGATCTTAGCAATCAGGGACATCGAGAAAACGGCAGGTGGTTGCGGCGTAGATGAACAAGCCCTCAGACTTCATACTGAGCTTGCGTATATTGTCCTCTCCAGGCTATTGGCTGGTTTTGGGAATACGCGTCTGACTAATGCGGCTAAGCTCGTTGCGTAGGAAGATTGTGATATCACTGTCGGCGATGAGCTCCAAGTTCTCGGTGGTTATTTTGACCTTACCCAAATCTCTTCGGCGGACTTGTCTAGATGGCAATGTTTCGAATGCCTCCGTGATGTGTCGTTCGGGTCTGCTTGTGACCAGGATCCGGAGCTCTACGAGCTTCCTGTTATCTTCGTTTGCTCGGCCCAGCAGGCCAAGAAGCTGCTGATTATCTCCAGCCCTTTCACACTCGTCCAATGCATCAATGATGATGATGATGAGACGTATGAGGGGTGATTTCAATTTGACCTCGAATTCGGAAAGGGGTTTGAGAATGAGGGATGTCCAGAGCAGCAGGAGGCCTTTTGATTCGAGATTGTCCAACTCCCGAACGGCGTCGGCATAAGTTCTCGCAACAAAGGTCGCCCGGTTACGAGACCCCTCGCTATGGTCGGGAATAGGCCTCTGGTGGTGTTTCTGTTCTGCTCGCCCTGACTGAAGAAAAAGGTGGCCCCGAGGGCTATATTGGGTGGCGCCTCCCCATTATCTGCTGGATTCGTTTCGAGGGATAGTGCAGCAGCTACTGTGCGGGCGACGGTGCTTTCCCCAGCACCACTCCTGGAAGAAAGCCAAAAATAGTTTGTGCATGCTCGTCGTAGTACCAGTGTTGGACGGCCTTCAGGGTGGAGTCCTGAGTACCATCTATACATCGAGGATTCCGACCCTCGACCGATGAGTCGAGCGCAAAAGCAAGCTCACGATTATTGTTAGGCGCACTACCGCCGTAAGCTGCGAGTCCTGTGGAAACGCGTTAGTACGGACATCTGACACTGCCGCAGCCCTTACCTTAGCAAATGCCCTCGTCCAAGATTCTTGGCCACCAGAAGCTCTTCCAATGAGATTTCATAAGCAACGTTCTAGCCGCCCGGCGAGCGTAACCGTAAGCGCCGGTCGGGGATCATCAAAGTCGTCACCCCTGCAGCCTCCACCATTCCTCCATTAAAGCACCCATTGGACGAAGGCACACCTGATGAGCTGAATTTAGCATATGGGCTGCTGTGAATAGTGGATGCAGAAGCCGCGGTTCTTCACTGCAACGTCAAAAGGGGCGCTAGACGCCGGAAGGATGCATGGCCTGGCCTGGTTGAATTTCGAGTTGGATTTCAACCTCACCTCCGTTGCCACCTCCGGATTCTCCTGGTCTTGGATACTCTTGAGAGACAAATTGCGAAGACGCACGAAAACGCACGAAAACGCACGAGGAAAACGCCGAAGATCTCATCGCCACGCCCAAGTTGGTTGTATAAGCACAAACACTCGGAGATATCAAGACACCCTCCACTCCGGGCTGGTCCACGATCCGCGGTGAGTGGTGAGTGCGGGGCTGTGCATCTCTCAGCTGCGGCGTAACCAGACCAAGATATCACGACTGACATCTGCCGACAACCTCATAGCCGCAGATCTGCCTCACCTGGGGCCAATTTGATCCCGGAACACGTCGCTGTCCCAGTCCGGCAGCATGTCTTCACAATACTACCCCCGTGAGTATCCCCCGCCTCCGCGGCTCACGCTCTTGTCACTGACCATGTCTCAGCCCCGCCGACGACGGCGCAGAAGAGCTATCCACCGCCACCAATGTCCGCACCAGCTCACCAGACCTCCTTCGGGCCCATAGGCGGCAATGGCCCAGCCTCGCCTCCAGCAAACAGGACAGCCTTCTACCCACCACCGCCCAACGGCGTCGGATCTCCCTCATCGCAGCGGAGCTATCCACCGCCGCCGGGATCAGCAGGGACGCCGCCTCTCAACACCACCAGTCCCACCTCTTACCCACCTCCCCCCCAGCAACAGCAGCAGGTGGTGGTGCCCAACATGAGCCTGCCGCTGCACATGCGCCACAACTCGGCGGGCTCATTCCACAACGACCAGCCGCAGCCGCAGCCGCAGCAGTTTCAGGGCCCGCCTCAATACTCGGGCCCACCCGAAGGCGGCGAGTATCCGGCCGAGAAGCCGCCCGTCTCGGTCCGCGACAAGGAGGATGCCCCCGTCGACACCAGCAACCCGTCGAACCTGATGGGCGGCGCGCCGCCCGCCGGCCACTTTGTGGGCGCGTCGGCCATCGTGGACGACGTGGGCACCTTCAACGGCGGGTCGTTCCGCATCAGCCACCGGGATAGTAACACGATTTTGACCATCCAGCTGGCGATGGGGTGCCCTCTGCACGCGAAACCGGGCACCATGATCGCCATGAGCCCGACCATCACGCTGAAGGGCATGTACAAGTTCAGCATGAAGAAGCTGGTCGCCGGTGGGGAGATGGGCCACTCGACCTTCACCGGACCCGGGGAGCTGTTGCTTGGGCCGCCGTTCTTGGGGGACGTTACGAGTCTACGGCTTACTGGCCAGGAGAGCTGGAGCGTGGGTCATGATGGGTACCTGGCGAGCACGCAGGGCGTGGTGAAGGAGTATAAGAGGCAGGGGCTGGGCAAGGCCATGTTCAGCGGCGAGGGGCTGTGGGTGTATAAGATCAGTGGGCAGGGACTACTGTGGTTGACAAGTTTTGGTGCCATTATCAGGAAAGACGTGAGTCGCTTGACCCCTGGATTTTGCGCAGGGGTAGTGAAGTGGATGTGGTGCTGACACTCTGATAGCTCGCGGACGGCGAGAAGTACATCGTCGACAACGGCCACCTTGTCGCTTGGAACACGAAGTACGTAATGGAGCGAGTCGCATCGGGTGGTATCATCTCGGGTTTTGCATCGTCAGAGGGTCTGGTGTGCAAGTTCACCGGGCCAGGAACCGTCTTCATCCAGACGAGGAACGCGGTACGTCTCCCGGCATGTTTTCGACGCCCCTCACACGCTGATGCGCCTCACAGAAAGCTTTCGCCGCGTACATGTCGGGCAACTCAGCCACCGCGTCTTAGTGGGTCCGGTGGACGCTTTTTCGGTTGTCTACGTCGGTGCGAGCGGTGGGACTCGCTTCGTCTTGTCTCGCTGAGGTGGCAGGTTTCGCAAAGTCTCGGTCTGTCGTTTCTTCGAACAAACTTTATTTACCCTTCTGGCATACTATGTAATTTCCATTGGCAGTGGTGAAATTGTGAAATTGTGAAATTGTGGCTTCATCATTCATTTTACACGGATTCCCCTATAGTCTAGTTGATACCATGTTCAGACCGTCGCTGTCGTTTGCGGGAGTGTTGGTGATATGCTCTGTCCATCGTGCGCGTCACTACCTTAGGTAGGTAGCTGGAACGGTTTCGAATCCCTGAGCAGGAATATGGGAGACTTGGAGTGGCTGGTTGACAGCTACTGGTTGCCAGCTAGTGGTTGCCAGCTAGTGGTTGCCAGCTAGTGGTTGCAATATGGGTGAGTGGGTTTTGTACACCTAGGTGACTTCAAAGGGGAGGGGAGTGTGTCTGTCTGATGAGGCTCTGCGTTCTGCACCACAGCAAGTGCCAACCTTTCTTAACCTGACGAATTGCTATCATAGTCCGCGTCATAGCCAGAGGCAGTGGATGTATCAACAGGAAGCTACGCTGGACTTCTCTGCTCTAGCACTTGCTACCGATGTCAACTTCAAAGTCCACACCTTCTAAGATCCTGTCTCCTGTGGTCTTCATGTTCAAGCAGGGCCATCAACACTTCATGCCTCTTCGGCGTCAAACTCGACCTCTCCCCGTCACCATCCAATTCTCCGGGACTCAATTCTCGGTTTTGGTTACGCCCACCCAGGTTTAGCTTATCTCTTCTCCAGGGCATACCAAAGTCGATTCCAGCGATTTTGAGCGGAAGTTTCACTTAAGGTATGCCACCTCTTTTGCCATCCTCCTCCTCCTCCTCCTTCTCCTGTCCACCCCAAATTCATCTCACCATCATCAACACATCTGCCCCAGTCAGTCATCACTTGCCACTATCAGTTCTTTTCTTCTCAACACTCCTCCACTCACCTCACCACCACCTCGCTACCTGCCCCATCCATAACCACAAGCAGGCAGCTTGACAGCTTATATCCCACATTCCTCCACGCCACTCAGATCAACGCCTTCTAACAGCTATCTCCAGCCTTTCAATCCGAAAATCTGTCCTGCTCCCGGACAGCCAACCTAACTGGACCTGGTGAGTGGCCATTTGCCCTGCACTGGCATTCCATTCTTCATGTCCATTTTTCCTATCTACCTCATACCCTTCATTTCCGATTTCCTTCTCATCCATCAACACCAGGCATCGGAACTGACAACTCTCCTTCGCAGCAATCAGCTACACATCCATCGAGCCACAGTCGCGAAGCCTCAGTCAGGCCAAATCAGTATGTACATCTCTTGGCATATTAAATCACTCTCACACTGTTGCAAGTCAGAGTGATGCGCCGTGATATACAAGGACAATTGCTACACTTGTGACTTAGATCAGCATCAAAGTTCACCTTGACGAATTTATCTTCCACTAACCTCCCTGTCTTTCATCTCTTCTCCCCAGAACTTGGAGTCGCATTCACTTCCACCTAGCGGCTTCTACATCACACGTCCATATCCTACCTACACTGCTTTGTGTCCTGAAATCAATCTTGACAATACATGTAGCTAACAAGGCAGCATCAGCAAAATCCCAACATCGGCACAGCTAAGACCTGCCTTCCGTCTTTACAGGACGCTAGGAGGGTGTCATCACAGAAATCCTGGTGAGGTCAGTCCCAACTCATCTTGAGAACCTGGTGTTCTACGGCCTCAGCACCGTTTCCCTTAAGCAGTGCAGCTTCATCCCAGGAGTCAGGAGGCCTTTGTGAGCGCATACTGAAGGGAACACGTATCAGGCCACGGTAGCCACCCGTCCCTTCTGCCCAACACCAGCTTCAATCTGCTTCAGGCAGTCCTGGCATCAAGCTGCGGTCCACCCCCATCCAGCTTCAACTGACTTGATTAGGTGAAAGGAAACAAAGATGCCAGTTCAGCGACAGGACAAAGGTGATCCCCGCATGGCTCGCTTCTCGAGACCCAACCTTACCCTCGATACTCAAATCGCTTCCAACTCCACCGTCGACGGTCATTGCGCTCAAAGCGCGCCCGTCGGTACCCGTCAAGAGAAGGGTGTGGCACCGATGTATCAGGCGGTTGACCGACACTGCGTAAAACTCGCTGAGATGATGAACTCTCCAACCTGGCGCAGCCAGAACCCGGGCCCACACATTCTCAACGATGCCGCTGTCAGAGCTCCCAATTTGAGCTACCACCACGTCCAGAGCCCGTTGGCCTCCAACGAGGAGGAGAATGTGACCCATACCTCCAAGGCCGTCGGCCAGGCCGCAAAGAACTCTCACAGCGGTCAGACTAACGCTGATGAGATTCGCCTCGGTCGTGGCAGCGATGGTATCAAGATCCTCGGTATTCACCCTTTCCCAAAGACCCCAGAGACGTCCAAAAATACCTTCATCATCTCTGCCACTGTCTCTCAGGAGAACATTTGCTCGTACGAGGCCCTCTCTGGAGACATGCAGTCCATCGGGATCCCTGAGAAGTGGAACGATGCCCGAGGAAGGTTGGTGGAAGACTCAGGCGCCCTAGAGGAGATCATGGAAGACAAAGACTTGAGCGACGACCACGAGGAACATGGTCACAGCTCGCCGCACTCTGCCAGCTTTCCGGGTGGACCTCCGTTGATGTTGCAGGAGAAGAAGGAGAAGTTCAAGGATGACGTCCACAAGGTTATGGAGCGAGACGAGGCTATCGAGTCCATCAACCACAGTCTGCGGTCTTCCAACCGCCGACGCCAAGTCACTTCCGACGAGCAGCAGCGCTTCCGAGGCCTGCTCGACCGTCTTCACCACCAGTACCAGGGAGAGGACTCCGAGGAGGCTGCCTCGTTCGTCGATCCAGCTATCATTTCCTTCGTCCCCAAAAAGGCTGATCCGGGCACCCCAACCAAGCGAGGCAAGCACACTCGCTCTGATTCAGGCTACGCTTCGCCATCAGTGTATTCTAGACCCAGCACTCGTGCGCAGTCGAGAATCATGGGCGAAGGTTCTGGTAGTGCTGACTCGGAGGCCATTTGTGTCGAGCATCAGAAGGATGGATCACATGATTCCGGATTTGAGAGCCCCTCCAAGAACTCAACGCTCAATCCAGCGGCCAAGGAATTCTCCTTGCCTGGCACTAGCAACGGGTATCCTGCCAATCAATGTGTTTCGACTCGCCCTTCTGTCTCAAACAAGCCTTTCCTGCCACCTCGGCAGTACCAGGCCACGTTGGGTGCCGTCTCACCTCCACAGGCTGGGCCTTTCATGCACTCGTCCCAAGGAACCTGGCTCCCTCCTCTGGCCAACATCAACAACCCTATGATGGGTGTTACGTCCCTGCAGCAAGGACCGATACCCGGAATTCTGCCTCATTGGGACAACTTCGCAGGAGCGGCTATGCCATCTGCGGCTGGTGTCAACCCTATGGGTCTGACTCCCTACTCTGGACCCGCTCCTGGCCTAGTTCAGCCTCCGGGACTGAGTCTGGCCGGACTCGCAACCCCATCTGGCCTCGCCCCTACGAACATGACAGGCCCATTCCACCAGCAGCTGTCCACCCTGGGATTGTGCTACAACCCGACCCATCAAGCAATAGGCGCCACTCTACCAGGCGCTGTCCCATCAGTCATTGCACCCCAGACTCCAGGAGCTTCAGTGCCTTTGGCTGCACTGACTCCTTCGGCAGTTCCATTCATCCCGAAGCATGTGCCCAAACCCAAGGTTCCCAACACTACGGGCCAGCAGAATTGGGAGCTGATGCATGAGCTTCGTCGGATGAACGAGCCCGGATACGCTCAGAAGTGCAAGGAGAAGCAGAAGAAGCGGTATATGAAGCAGCTCGAGAAGACTGGTGGCCAGCCCTAGGAGAAGAGCAAATCTACCGCCAATTCAAGTGGCGACAACACAAAAGTGAGAGATGCCAAAGACTCATCGAGCAGTCCCAATGGGAGAAACGCCAAGTCATCAGTGCCACCTGCGATGGTGACTGTCAAGGCGGCGGCTTGATGCACTAAAAGTGATTTTACTACTTTCACGAATATCCTTACTTCGAATATGAAGCAGGATGTGATCAACACCTCTCGAGGGACCGAAGTGGAGGACTGAGGTCATTCATTGGGAGATCAACTCTGGCATGATTCTCCTATTCTTATGACTTCCTTTGTTTTGGTTTTGATTTTTTTTCTACGAGCAGTGGACCAAAGTTAAATCATGGTCCATGAAGATTACGAACGAAGAGATGAGGTTTTGCAAAGCTTCTTCTGGACAAAAGGGGAAACATTGGCGGATGAATCGATTATTCCAAGGAAATTGAAGGTGGAGACTTGTTAGTCTTAGAGTCCAATAGCAGCAATGAACGCTTTTTACTTGGACTGTCTGGGCATTGAATCTTTTTGGGTCTGGTAAACAC
>MUZH01003356.1:0-12430 GCA_003012965.1 Juglanconis oblonga
AGTATAAGGAGTAGCAAAGTACTATTTAGGAATTAGAATCTTATAAAATAAAGTAGCGAAAAGGTTATACTTAATCTATATTAAGTATATTAAGAAAGTTATATAGCGTTTTAGGCTTAATAATAGGATTTACCTAGCTATGCCGCTCCTATAAGTAACTTTTATTAGAAATAAGCAGTAAGCTATATAAGGAGAGATTAAAGAGTACTAAGAGAAAATAGGCTCCGCGCTCTATATTAGAATAATATTATATATAGATATTGCATTTATAATATCTTAGCTTTCTCGATTTCTTATAAACCTAAGCTATAAATACCTATAAGCTATAAATTAATATATTAGATACCTTAATAATACTTATATACTCGGAATCTATTACTAATAATAATAGAGCTTTTCTAGAGTACTGCTTATCTCCTTAAATACTTTATTTATAAATAACTTAGAGATATAGCGCTCCTTTTAGGGCTTTACTATTATACTCTATAAAGGATTAATAGATTAGAAAGTAATCCGGCAGGATATAGTCTCCGGCTCCTCTACTAAATTAAAGCTCTTTAGAATAGCTTATATAGCAAAAGAAGTAATAGCTTTAAAGCGCCTTTTTAAGGAAATCGAGCTAAATTTAAGGGGTAATGCCTAGACGATTTATAATAATAACCTATAAACGATTAGACTAATCGTAATAGAAAGTATAAGAGTAATTACCCGGTTATACTATATTAATATATAAAATATATAGCTATACTAAGAGTATAGGAAATAGTTTTTTAAAGTATAGTATCTTATAATAGATTAAATACCGGCAGATAGACTTATTAAAAATCTCCCATATTATAAATTTAAGTATTTTAAAATACTCTTAAATATATAAGATAGGAGAGAGCTATTTTAAAAAGTAATTAATTCGAGTAAGGGGGTAATTATAACGGTACGGCTTCTGGAGGCCCTAGGGTTAGGGCCCACCCCTAACCCTAGCGGGTAAAAGCCAACCGTCATACGAAACCCTAACCCTAGCAGCTACCTATAAAAGCTCTGCTCTACAGATAAACAGACAGTTAGATCTTCTCTTTCCTCTCTAACGGAAAGACTTACAAATATACTATATCTGACTACGCTAATAAGCCTGCCAATATTATATTATAACATTTCTTTCTATTCGCTACTCAAAGCCTAAGAAGGCTATTAATATCCTATTAATAAATACTGCCAAGAATACGGCCCGAACCGAATAAACGAATACTATTAAGAGCGCAGCCCGAATCGAATAATAAGACCGAATCCAATACTTACGAAATACCTTATAATAGTATACTCCTTAGAGGAACGAGAGAATAATAAACGCCTCTAGTAATAGGAGGTTGCTAGAAAGTAAGTACGCTTCGACGATAACTTACTAAAAGCCTTAACCCTTTAACTTAAGAACTACTCCGATATACCCCTATGCCGCTAATCGTTAGCTATAGCCTTATACCGGGTTTAGGACCTAAACGAATAGGTCCTAATTATAGGGACCGCTTAGGACGGTAACTGCACCCCCGAGTTAGTAGATAAGTTGCCTCCGTATAATATTATTATTCCTCTACTCCGAAGCGACGAATAGATTAAGTATTACTACCGATCTAATATTATAATAATTAATAATAACCTTGCTTAGAAGGTCTTAAACCTAGCAAGCAAATATAGGGGGCGGGTCGAAGGCCCTACTTTCTACTTTATTATAATAACTAAGGAAGGCCGGATAGCCTTTCCTAGCTATAAGGGTCCGATAGATTTTAACTCCTTCTAAAAGTATATAATTAAAAACCCTTAGGCCCTCTTCTAAAAAATAAAGATCTGCGCCCTTGCCCTATAAGCCTCTTGCTTATAGACCTTTAATATATATAAGATCGCCCGTAAGCTTAATATTAATATAAGGGCCCTTGCTAAATAGCTTCTATAGTATTATACCGACCTCCTAAATATAGAAGATAGTATAAATAATTAGTACTTAGCTGCTTATAAAGCCCCCTTTATTAATACTAAAGATAGAGGTCCTAATATTAATACTTTTCTATAATTTTAGAGCAAGATTATAAACCGAGATATTATAATTACCGTATAAGAATAGAAGATTACTAAGCTTTAAGCAGACCTTATTATAGCTAACTAATATACTATCGATATTATAATAATTAACCGAGCCTAGTTAGTTTATATTTAATTTATAGACGGCAGTACTAAAGTCTAATATTCGGCTAAAATTAATAATACCCCGACTTTTTCTAATAACCCGAAGGAGGATAGCCTGCTATTTAAGCTATAGATAATATAGATCGAGCATAGGTTAATAGATAACTCTAATTAATTCCTAATAGAGTAAGCAGGCATCTGATATATTATTAGATACTTAGCAGGTTAACCCGCCTACGATATTATCCCCTATATCCAGCCTGATAACCCTAAGTACTTTAAGATAGTCGACGAAATTAAGGCTTATCTCCGCTAAAAGTATAAGGACTTAGACTATAAGAGAAAGGCATAAAATAAATAGGATACCCTATAAATAACCTCTCTTAGAACCTATAATGCTAAAAAGGTCTCTTACTAGGCTTTTAAAAATATATTTATCCGCCTAATAGGAGAATTATATAAGCCTAAAGCTACTTAGAAGGATAAATTCGAATACCGACTATCGGCTACCCTATAGAAGGCCCTAATTACTTACTTCCTAAATAATTCTATCGACTTTACTAAGATTGCTAATATCGCCTAGAAGGTCGACTTTATTAATATATAGGTCGATAAGGCTGTCCGCGCCTGCTAAGACCTAAATAGCAACCTAAATAGCAATACTAGCAATAACCGGGCCGGCCGAGGAGGTAGTACTTATAAAGGAGTATACTTAGGTAGGGCCGACTTTATAAGCACCGGGGGAAATACTTATAGCGGAGGATAGCTATAGGGTTCCTGCCTCAAACTGCCCTGCTATTTAAAGGAGGAGTTTATAAGGTTAATAAAGGAGGGATATTATCTTAATTATAAAGAGATAAGCTATAAATTAATCGACTGCCTTACTCGGAAGGCTACTATTATAGGTATTAAGGGAGGCAATTATAACGCTTACTTAAATATATTATATTAGCAGTTCTACCCTAATAGCAAACCGATAAACCTCTGAAGTAAGCCTTCTAATAGGGCCCGATTAAATATTTCCGATTCGGAAAATAATAAGGCTTAAAGATAGTCTCCGCCCTAGGCAAAGTATTAACTAAAGCATACTAATAATACTAGGAACCTATACTATACGACTTTCTTAGCTAGATCTTAGGGGGTAAAGCCTTTACCTACCTAATTATAATAATAAATAATAGACTCTCTCTAACTATTAAAGATACTTTAATTAATACTAAAGCAGCTAACTACTTATTTATTAGCCTAAAATTCGCAAAATATATAAAGAAACTTCTATAGCTATAATAAATTACTAGCTTCGCCCCTTACCCTATAAGGGGGTACGACCGGAAATCCTAATAGATAATAGATATAGCGCTTAAAGCCGTAGTACGGATAGATAAACGAACGGATTTAGGGGCCCCTATAATAATACTCGATATATATTATAATATAATTATAGGACTTAAATAATTCGAATACTATAGCGTCGACTTTAATCTAAGGAACTGCTGCTTAATCTTCCTTAAAGAATAAGGCCGAGGGCTACCGGTAAACGATATCCCGATAAATGCTAATAGGCATAAGATAAGGAACCCCGCCTGGAATAAGGAAGTACGCCTCTATAATGCCGCTATAAAATATAAAGATAAATAATAGAAGGATAGCTATACCTCTAAATTAAGGAAGAAACCCCTAACTATTATTAATCCTTTAATATAAAGGGAAAGGCCTATCTAATAGGTATAGGGTACCCCTAACTAGGAAGATCCACCTATTAATTAGGGAAACTTAGGCCTAGTATATATGCTATAGGTAATCCTCTAGGCTCCCCGTACGATTATCGCCTCTAAATACGCTTATAATCGCGGCCTATAATAAATAGAAAAATAATTATAGGAGACCGACTAAGACCCGTATAAATATTTAAAGGGGAATAATAGTAGTAATAAAGGGAAGGATACCCTTTATACCGAAATCTACTACTAATATAGACGCCCCTATATACTTTAGAAAGGAGCCGTTAGGTTCTATAAGCGCTTCGTCGATATTACAGTTATAAGCGCAGCATTATTTGCTCGAATTATAAACGAAAGCCTAGCAGTAGATATAATAATACTATACAAGATCGATAAAATTATCTTTAATAAGGCAGATTAGAGAAAAAGGGAATAAATGCCTTATAATAAGGAGGATCTTTGCTATAAAGCATTCGAATAAATACTAAAGGAATACTATAATAAGCTTAATCGATTTAGCAAATATAACTCTAATATACTAGCACTATACTAGTATATCGACTATAAGATTAAGCTTAAGGAGGGATTAAACCCTAAAAGCCTTAGCTTCTCCAAGCTCTATAAGATATCCCTAAAGGAACTAAAGGTAGCGCAGAAGTATATTATAGAGAACCTAAAGAAGGGATTTATCGAGATAAGCAATGCCTTATAAGTAGCGCTAATACTAATAGCTAAAAAGGGGGATAGAGGGCTCCGCTTCTATATAGATTACCGGAAGTTAAATATAATCTTATAGCAGGATTAGTACCCCTTACCCCTAATCGATAAGACCTTAGCCTAGATTTCAAAGGCTAGAATCTTTATAAAAATTAATATCCGCTAAGTATTTTATTAAATCTGCCTAGCTACGCCTAAGGATAAGGAGCTAATTACCTTCTGCCTGCAGTACGGGTCCTTTAAATATAAAGTACTCCCTTTTAGGCTAATAAATAGCCTATCGATATTCTAGCATTTTATAAATAATACCTTAAGAGAACACCTTAATAAATTCTATTATGCCTATATTAATAATATCTTAATCTATTCGAATTCGCTTAAAGAATACTATAAGTATATTTATTAAATATTAAAACGACTATAGGAGGCAGGTTTATAAGCAGACTTAAAGAAATACGAATTCTATATTATAAAGACTAAATACCTCGGATTTATTATCGGGATAAATAGCATTACTATTAATCTAGCTAAAATCGCTATAATTAAGGAATAGGAGCCGCTATTAAATGTTAAGGAGGTATAAGCCTTTTTAGGGTTTGCAAATTTCTATAGATAGTTTGTATAAGATTATAGCCGTCTTATAAAGCCTCTTACTAACCTAATAAGGAAGGGGGAACTATAATAATAGTTACCGAGACTATATTAGGCAGCCTTTAATAATATCTATAATACCCTAATAATAGCCCCGTTATTAAGGTTCTTTAACTACTCCCTTAAGATAAAAGTCGAAACTAATACCTTAGTAGGGGTTATAGCAGGAATACTATTATAGCAATAACCTAATAATAATAAATAGCACCCTATAGTATTTTACTCTAAGATAATATATAGGGCGGAGCTAAATTATACTATTTATAATAAAGAGCTGATAGCTATTATTAGAGCGCTAGAAGAATAGTAGCTAGAACTTAAGGGCCTATAATATATAGAACTATTTACTATTATTACCGACTACTGCGCCTTCGAATTCTTTATAATAAAGCGCCTCCTTAATTCCAGATAGGCTAACTAAGCGGATATCCTCTCCTAGTATTACTTTATAATTACCTACTAGCTAAGAATAGATAATATAATCGCCGACTTACTAACGAGGAAGGCATAGGAGCTATATATGCTAAAAGCGAGATAGGAGGACGAAAGGATAATAGCTATCTTTAAACTATAAGTGAACGGGGTAGCAATAATATTCTCCCCTATTTTAAACCGGACCTCCCTACTTCTTAATATACTTATAACTAATATTCAGATTCTTAATACTAACCGAAACCCGCTACCCCTTTTAGGTATCCTCTTAGCAGATACTCTACTCTAAGCAAATTAGGATAACCTAGCCCTAGAGATATACCGATAGCAGGCTACTAATTGCATTCCGTACTAGATATTTCTAAATAAGTATATCCTATATAAAGGAAGACTAGTAGTCTTAGCCGAGGACTTCCTATAAATATATATAATCGAAGAATTATATACCCGTATTACTTAGGCATACCTAGGGAAAGCTAAAATAAAACGCTTTATAGCTGCTAAATACTAATAGCTAGGGCTTTATAGGGATTATAATACCTATATCGATAACTATCCTTATCAGTTAGCAAAATACCCCCGGGATAAAACCCCGGGGTTATTATACCTAATCCTAATTCCCCTTTATCCCTAATACTATATAATAATCGACTTTAACGAGATGCCCTTAATAAAGAAAGGAAATAATAACTCCTTTAATATTATCGATAAGTTTTCTAAGGAGACCTAATCGATTATCTATATATAAAGGGTTATAGCTAAAGATATCGCTTAGATATACTTCCGCAGCCCTCTCCGGGCCTATAGACTCCCTTTTACTATTAGCTTAGATAAAGGATTATAGTTTATCGCTAACTTTATAGATAAGATATCGAAGATCCTAAGGATTAAATAGAAGCTATCCTTATCTAGCTACTTATAATTAGCAGGGCAGGTTGAGAACTATTATAAATAGATAAACTAGCGCTTAAGGATATTTACGAATTACTATTAAGATAACTAAAATAACGCCCTTCCGGCAATAGATATAGCCTAAGCCTTAAACCCCTATAATGCTTTAGGAGGTCTAACCCCCTTCGAGATTACTTATAGCTTCCTAATACTGCTAGGATTCGATTAGGAATAGCAGATAACTAGGACTAGGGAAATGCTAACCCGTAAAAGGTTAAATCGGGAGGAGGCTTAATAGCTAGTAAGGACTTATAAGCAATATATAGATACGGCTAGGAAATATATATAATAGAGCTAGGACTATATAGCTAAGCAGGCTAATAAATATTATTATAAGCTAGATTTCGGGGTTAGGGATAAGGTATTTATTATTAAGAAGGCCTAATCTACTAACTAACCTAGTAAGAAGCTAAGCTTCCCCCTAATATAATAAGTATACCGAATTAAAAAGATATCCGGCTTCTTATACCGCCTTAAGGTACTATTATTATAAAAGGGTACTAATATCTTTTACGCCGACCGTTTATAGCACTGCCCGGCTAACCCGCTGCCTAAGCAGGACTATAAATGCTCTAATGCTAAGATAATAGGTAGTAAAGATAAATAAGAGGTAGACTATATCTTATTATCGTATATTTATTATAGGAAACTCTAATACTAGGTTTAATAGTATAAATAGGACCCGGATCCTCTATACTATAATATAGATAGCTTTAAAAACGCCCCGGAGGCGCTAAAGGCCTTCTATAATACGAATCCCGACTATAAAGGACTATTAGTACGATTACGGGAATAGATATCTGCTTAAATAAATAAGGTAAAGGACTTGCTATACCCGAACGATAATAAATTAGTCGGTAGCAAAAAGGGGATTATATAGATATAAAGAGGTATAAAGCTAAGGAATAAATAAGCTACTTGCTGCGCTATATTTTCTTTTTTCGGATATAGAACGGGCTTTCCTAATAGCTGCTAGCCTTCTATAGGGAGGGGGGGTAATATAACGGTATAGCTTCTAGAGGCCCTAGGGTTAGGGCCCACCCCTAACCCTAGCGGGTAAAAGCTAACCGTTATACGAAACCCTAACCCTAGCAGCTACCTATAAAAGCTCTGCTCTGCAGATAAACAGATAGTTAGATCTTCTCTTTCCTCTCTAACGGAAAGACTTACAAATACACTATATCTAACTGCGCTAATGAGCCTGCTAACGCTGTATCGTAATATTTCTTTCCGTTCGCTATTTAAAGCCTAGGAAGGCTATTAATATCCTACTAACGAATGCTGCTAAAAGTATAGCCCGAACCGAACGAACGAATGCTATTAAGAGCGCGGCCCGAATCGAATAATAAGACCGAATCCAATACCTATAAAATACCTTACGATAGTATGCTCCCTAGAGGAACGAGAGAACGATAAACGCCTCTAGCAATAGGAGGTTGCTAGAAAGCAAGTACGCTTCGACGATAACTCGCTGAAAGCCTTAACCCCCTAACTTAAGAACTACTCCGATATACCCCTGCGCCGCCGATCGTTAGCTACGGCCTTATACCGGGTTTAGGACCCAAACGAATAGGTCCTAACTGCAGGGACCGCTTAGGATGGTAACTGCACCCCCGAGTTGGCAGACGAGTTGCCTCCGTACGATACTATTATTCCTCTACTCCGAAGCGACAAATGGTTCGAGTACCACAGCATCGACCTTAGTCTAAGGAACCGCTGCTTAATCTTCCCCGAAGAATAGGGCCGAGGGCTACCGGCAAATAATATTCTGATAGATGCTAATAGGCATAAGATAAGGAACCCCGCCTGGAATAAGGAAGTACGCCTCCGTAATGCCGCTATAGAATATAAAGATAAATAACGGAGGGATAGCCGTACTTCTAAACTAAGGAAGAAACCCCCGACTATTATTAATTCTCTAATATAAAGGGAAGGGCTTATCTAATAGGCATAGGGTACCCCCGACTAAGAAGATCTACCTATTAATTAGGGAAACTTAGGCCTAATATATACGCTATAGGTAATCCTTTAGGCTCCCTATATAATTATCGCCTCTAAATATGCCTATAATCGCGGCTTATAATAAATAGAAAAATAACTAAAGGAGACCGACTAAGACCTATATAGATATTTAGAGGGGAATAACGATAGCAATAAAGGGAAGGATACCCCTTATACTAAAATCTACTATTAATATAGACGCCCTTATATATTTTAGAAAGGAGCTATTAGGTTTTATAAGCGCTTTATCGATATTACGGTTATAAGTATAGTATTATTTATTCGAACTATAAACGAAAGCCCGGCAGTAGATATAATAATACTATATAAGATTAATAAAATTATCCTTAATAAGGCGGATTAGAGAAGAAGGGAATAAATACCTTATAATAAGGAGGATCTTCGCTATAAAGTATTCGAATAAGTACCTAAAGAATACTATAATAAGCTTAATCGATTTAGTAAATATAACTCCGATATACTAGTATTATACCGGTATATCGATTATAAGATTAAGCTTAAGGAGGGATTAAACCCTAAAAGCCTTAGTTTCTCCGGGCTTTATAAGATATCCCTAAAGGAATTAGAGGTAATGCAGAGGTATATTATAGAGAACCTAAAAAAGGGATTTATTAAGATAAGTAATGCCCTATAGGCAGCGCTAGTGCTAATAGCTAGAAAGGGGGACGGAGGGCTCCGTTTCTATATAGACTACCGGAAATTAAATATAATCTTATAGCGGGATTAGTACCCCTTACCCTTAATCGACGAGACCTTAGCCTAGATTTTAAAGGCTAGAATCTTTATGAAAATCGATATCTGCTAAGTATTTTATTAAATCCGCCTAGCTATGCCTAAGGATAAGGAGCTAATTACCTTCCGCTTATAGTATAGGTCCTTTAAATATAAAGTACTCCCTTTCGGACTAATAAATAGCTTATCGATATTCTAGTATTTTATAAATAATACCCTAAGAGAATACTTTAATAAGTTCTATTATGCCTATATTAATAATATCTTAATCTATTTAAATTCGCTTAAAGAGTATTATAAGTATATTCGTTAAATATTAAAACGATTATAGGAGGTAGGTCTATAGGCAGACTTAAAGAAATACGAATTCTATATTATAAAGACTAAATACCTTAGATTTATTATTAGGATAGATAATATTATTATTAACTTAGCTAAAATCGCTATAATTAAGGAATAGGAGCCGCTATTAAATATTAAGGAGGTATAGGCCTTTTTAGGGTTTATAAATTTCTATAGGCGGTTTATATAAGATTATAGCCGTCTTATAAAACCTCTTACCGACTTAATAAGGAAGGGGGAACTATAATAGTAGTTACTAAGATTATATTAGGCAGCCTTTAACGATATCTATAATGCCTTAATAATAGCCTTATTATTAAGGTTCTTTAACTACTCCCTTAAGACGAAAGTCGAAACTAATGCCTTAGTAGGGGTTATAGCAGGAGTGCTATTATAGTAATAACCTAATAATAATAAATAGCACCCTATAGTATTTTACTTTAAGATAATATATAGGGCGGAGCTGAATTATGCTATTTATAATAAGGAGCTAATAGCTATCGTTAGAGCGCTAGAAGAATAGCAGCTAGAACTTAAAGGCCTATAATATACGGAACTATTTACTATTATTACCGATTACTATGCCCTTAAATTCTTTATAATAAAGCGCCTCCTTAATTCTAAATAGGCTAATTAGGCGGATATCCTCTCCTAGTATTACTTTATAATTACTTACCGGCTAGGAATAGATAATATAATTGCTAATTTACTAATAAGGAAGGCGTAGGAGCTATATATACTAAAAGCGAGATAAGAGGATGAAAAGACGATAGCTATCTTTAAACTATAAGTAAATAGGGTAGTAATAATATTCTCCCCTATTTTAGACTAGACCTCCCTGCTTCTTAATATATTTATAGCTAATATTTAGGTTCTTAATATTAACCGAGACCTGCTACCCCTTTTTAATATCCTCCTAATAGATACTCTACTTTAAGCAAATTAGGACGATTTAGCCCTAGAGATATACTAATAGCGGGCTATCGATTGCATTCTATATTAGATATTCCTAAATAAATATATCTTATATAAAGGAAGACTAGTAGTCTCGGCTAAGGACTTCTTACGAATATATATAATCGAAAAACTATATACCTATATTACTCGGGTATACCCGGGGAAAGCTAAGATAAGATGCCTTATAGCTGCTAAATACTAGTAGCTAGGGCTTTATAGGGATTATAATATTTATATCGATAATTATCCTTATCGGTTAGCGAAATACCCCTAGGATAAGACCTTAGGGTTATTATACTTAATCCTAATTCCCCTTTATCCTTAATATTATATAGTAATCGACTTTAATAAAATGCCCCTAATAAAGAAAGGAAATAATAACTCCTTTAATATTATTAATAAGCTTTTTAAGGAGACTTAGTCGACTGCCTATATATAAAGGGTTATAGCTAAAGATATCGCTTAGATATACTTCCGTAATCCTCTCCGGGCCTATAGACTCCCTTTTATTATCGGCTTAGATAAAGGACTATAATTTATTACTAACTTTATAAATAAGATATTAAAGATCCTAAGGATTAAATAAAAGCTATCCTTATCCGGCTATTTATAATTAGTAGGGTAGGTTAAGAACTATTATAAATAGATAAACTAGCGCTTAAGGATATTTACGAATTACTATTAAGATAATTAGGATAATGCCCTTTTAGCGATAAATATAGCCTAAGCCTTAAACCCCTATAATATTTTAAGAGGTCTAACCCCCTTTAAGACTACCTATAGCTTTCTAATATTATTAGGATTCGATTAGGAATAGCAGATAACTAGGACTAGGGAAATGCTAACCTATAAGAGGTTAAATTAAGAGGAGGCTTAATAGCTAGCAAGGACCTATAAGTAATATATAGATATAGCTAGGGAGTATATATAATAAAGCTAGGATTATATAGCTAAATAGGCTAATAAGTATTATCGTAAGCTAGATTTCGGGGTTAGGGATAAGGTATTTATTATTAAGAAGGCCTAATCTACCGACCGACTTAGTAAGAAGCTAAGCTTCCCCTTAATATAATAAGTATATCGAATTAAAGAGATATCCGGCTTCTTATACCGCCTTAAGGTATTATTATTATAGAAGGGTACTGATATCTTTTATACCGACTATTTATAGCGCTGCCCGGCTAACCCGCTGCTTAGGCAGGATTATAAACGCCCTAATACTAAGATAGTAGGTAGCGAAGACGAGTAGGAGGTAGATTATATCTCGTTATCGCGTATTTATTATAGGAAACTCTAGTATTAGGTTTAATAGTATAGATAGGACCCGGATCCTTTATATTATAATGCAGATAGCTTTAAAAACGCCTTGGAGGCGCTAAAGGCCTTCTATAATACGAATCCCGATTATAAAGGACTACTAGTACGACTATAGGAGTAGATATCTGCCTAGACGAATAGGGTAAAGGACCCGTTATACCCGAACGATAATAAACTAGTCGGTAGCAAAAAGGGGATTATACGGATACGAAGAGGTATGAAGCTAAGGAATAAATAAGCTACTCGCCGCGCTATGTTTTTTTTTTTGTTTTTTTTTTTTCGAAGGCGGAACGGGCTTTCCTATTAGCTGCCGGCCTTTTGCGGGGGGGGGGGGGGTAATATAACGGTACGGCTTCGGGAGGCCCTAGGGTTAGGGCCCACCCCTAACCCTAGCGGGTGAAAGCTAACCGTTATAC
>MUZH01003357.1:0-12515 GCA_003012965.1 Juglanconis oblonga
CACACCCCGCTGCACGCTGCACGCTGCACGCTGCAACCGCTCTGCTTATGTCAGCCTGAGCTCCGTTATGAGACGACAACCCGTTTCTGACGAGATTGGAGGACAAAGAAAAAGATCACCACCACGCGCTGGCCTGCCAGTTCCAGTTCCGGTTTCAGTGCCAACTGTGCCGCCAATTTGCGACCAGCAGACATGCTCTGATTGATGTCTCTGCTGGCAATGCGATGACCGACCCGCAGCAGTGCTAAGAGTGCGACGCATAGTAACAAATCCTCCCCACCAACGCGAGCATTGCCCATCGCGACAAGCCCTCCTAAGATGCGCTCCAACCTCATCCGCCAGCTCCTTCTCCGCGAGCTCTCCCACCCTTCCAGCTCCGTCTCCGCCTCCGCCGCCGCCGCCGACAGCACAATCCGCACCTTCTCCTACAACGCCTCCTCGCGCTCCTCGCGGCCCCAGCTTCCCTTCCTCGCAATCCCTTCCCGCACCAGCGGCAACCGTCAACAATGGCGCTACCTCACCACGGAGCGCAAAGCCAGAATCCGCCACGAGGTCGGCCTGGCCATGAAGTTCACAGCATACTTCTGGGCCCTGGTCTTCTGCGTCTCCACCGCGGGCTTCGCCGTCCAGCAGGAGTTTCTCGAGCACAGGTTCCCCACCCCGCACGAGTGGTCGTTCCGCACTCGCATGCTGAAGCGGGGCGTCGAGGCCGAGAAGTCGAGGAGCGACACGGTGATGGAGAACTGGCCGCTGATTGTGCAGATGTTGCAGGATGTGCTAGCAAGACTGGAGGATCCGAAGGGGGATGGGAAGGGTCTTAGAGAGCCAATAGATGCGCCGCCCGGGGCAAAGGATATCTCAGACATGCCTGAGTCGTGGAGAAGGGGGTACTACGAGGCACTCCTCTTGTGCTGTAAGGCCGCAGAGCATGTGGAGGGGTGGGTGCTCGATACGACGAGGGGGATTGTCTTCCCGCCGGATGTGGTCAGAGGCCCGTCGAACCCTTCTCCGAAGCCAATACCGCCAGGAGCCAGTTCACCGCCCAAAGAGGAGGACTGCGTGTCCGCGGGCTTCCCCAACCCAGACGGGATGTACCTGAAGCTTCTAGCCACCGAGGGTCTCACGACCAAGCAGCGGATAGACGCCGCGCTGTCATATGCGAACTGGCTAGAGTACAAGGGCGCCCTAGCACCCGCGGCATTGATGTACGAGGACGCGCTGAACTTGGCCATCGAGGAGATATATACGCCAGGCTCACCTTTCCTCCTCGATCCGAAGACAGCAATTCTCAACGATAAAGCAGAGCAGAAGCCCTCAGCGAACCTTTTGGCGTCTCTCACTGCATTAGCAACATTCAAAGCGCGCCACGAGGACGTTTCCACCGCGCTACCAATCCTCATCTCCATCCTGCAAGCACGTCGATCTCTTCCAACAAAGGCACAAGCCACCCGCAGCGACGACTTCTCATCATACAAACCAAGCAAGAGCACCATCCAGAAAGTCCTCGACTTTGTCAAACCGCCAGCATACCCCCCACCACCGCCGGACGGCACCTCGCCGCCCATCCGCGACAGCAAGGAGCTCTGCGAGGAGGCCGCCCTGCACCTGCACATCGGGGAGATCATGTACACGATGCAATCCTCCACCAGGGAAGACGGGCTCGCCTGGACGCGGGAGGGCGTCGATCTGGCCGAGGAGGAGCTGCACAAGGTTCTCGAAAAGGGCCCAGACAACCGCGACACGAAGAAGACCTGCCGGGAGTGTCTGGCGTCGGGCCTCGACAACTGGCGGACGATGGTCGGGCGGATGGTGAAGGAGGAGGACGAGGCGACCGCGAGCGGGAAGAAGCCCTCCGCGGGCTGGTTTGGCCTGTGGAGTGGGAGCAAGGTGGAGGACGGGGGACGGTGGGCTGCCGAGGAGAAGGTGGTGGGCGAGAGGATGAGGAGGGCGCAGGAGTTGTTGGAAGATCTGCAGAAGCCGAGATCTGCATTACTGAGTGGGCTTGTCCGGGCATAGGAGATGTCGACAAGGCGCTCGTATCATATAGCAGAATGCTGGGCTGGCCAGCCGTGACAGAAACGCCTAGCACTGCTTGTTGGATTCTCAAAGAGTTCACACCCCATCCACCAAACAAGCAAGCAAGCAGAAACAACGCTTGGTTCGTCATCTTCTTTTCATTCAGTCCATATGGTCTACGGTCTCTACCGATCTCACCGTCTCCAAGTACCGAACGAGATGGCTACTTGATCATCTAGCCCCATGTATGTTCGTTGCGGCCTTGCAAGATCGCCAAAGGCTCAACTGTTCGATGATGGTTAAGCTGAAAGTCCCTGCCTTGGCCTAAGGTATCGGGCTTAGACAACGATTACCTTGCTTGGATCAACCTCCTCGCCCTTGTCCTCCGCTTCGTCCTTGCGCCGCTCCCACTCCGCTTTGGTCACGATCTCCACGTCGCCCTCATGCTCCTCGTTCTCCTCCTCGCCCTTCTTCGCCTTCGTGACGACCGCCGGCTCGCGCGGCGGAAAATCCTTCCCGCCATCCGGATAATCCTTGAACTCGGCGGTGTCCTCGAAGTCGTCGCTCCTGTACGTAATGTCCAGCTCGGGGTTTTTATAGTTGCCGCCCGCCTTGTACACCTCGGCCATCAAGGGAAGCACAATGCCTTTCGCCTTGATGAGGGCCAGCTCGGTGTAGTAGGACTCGCCGGAGGAGAAGACCGGGCAGCCATAGGACGTGAAGTAGTGCGAGCGCGGGTTGCCGCCGGCGTTGGCCATAGGGTGGCCGAGCGGGGTGTTAGCGGTGATGTAGGCGCGAGCTTTCTGTTGCGACGGTCTGTTAGTGGAAGAAAGACAAAAAGAAAAAAGACAGAAAGAAAAAAAAGGCTCTTCAGAAAATCACGCGAGCAAAAGAAAAAAAGAAAGAAAAAGGGGGGGGGGGGCGCACCTCCTTGAGGAAGGTCCTGAATCCCGCATCCTTCACCTCATCTTGTCCCAGCCCACCTCCCAGGATCGCCAAACATCCCACCCGGTCCTGCCACCGCTTCCAGTTCCCATCCAGGTACGTCTGCACCGCCACGGCACCCTCGCTCAACCCCACCACCTCGATCCTCGCCGCCTCCCCCACCAGCTCCTCGTTGGCCAGCACGCTCTCAAACACCGTCCGTACGTGCTCCCCAGCGTCGCCGTTGCCGGGGATGCCGTTCACGGCCGGGTCGAAGTACCGGCCCTTGAGCACGGCGCTCTTCATGCGCACGCCCGCGCTGGCGCGGTGGCTCAGCGCGCGCCGGCCCTCGGGCCACCACCAGGTCTCGCCCGTGTTGGCGATCACCACGCCCACATCGCCGTCGCCCTCAGATTGCAGCGCCCTGACGATGGACGTCACGGAGCCCTCGTCCACACCGCCCGCGCCGCCGACCACGCGGTGCGCGAGCACGCCGAGGTCCTGGTCGCGCTCGCCCAAGAGGACAACCACGCGCGTCCTGCTTCTGAGGTCCGGGGAGACGAAGATGGGCGTGTGGGGCTTGTCGGGGGGTGTGCCCAGGGGCAGGCGCAGCTTGACGAGGCTGAAGGGCGGGGAGGCCAGACGGTCGTGGATGATGCCCTGCACGGCGAGGTTGAAGCCGAAGCGCTGGCGGTCGTTGTGGCGCATCGACTTGGAGATGAAGTAGTCGAAGTAGAACTTATGGTCGGCGATGGAGCGGATCTCGTCTTGGTCGTTGATGAAGTAGCTACGGCGCCGCGGCGGGGGTGGTGTTTGTTAGAGCAATTGCGATGAGGGGTGGTTTGAGATATGACGGGATGGCAGAGTACTCACCCGAGCTTCTCCAGATCGGCTGGGAAGTCAGGGTCGTCGGGCAGACCGGACCAGCGTCGTCGAAACATCGTGATGGTTAGTGGTCAGTGGTCAGTGGTTTGTTGGGTGGAAGTAGAGAAGAGATGGCGCAGACAGCGAAGGGACAAATCTGCCTTGTACTAGAAGGGACTCTTATTGAAGAGGCCAATCGATCACGACCTGTTGCAAAAGAGTGGATGAGTTGAGAAGTAAGTTGTGTAGGTAGGAGGAACTGGCTTGAGGGAGACGAAGAGGGAAGGTAGCAGAAACGAGCTTCCTGAAGTTACCATCCAAGGCATCAGAAAGCGGATTGCAGTGCAAGTCTGCGTTGACAGTGAAAGGAAACTATTTGCGATCCTGCCCGTCTGTTTGATGCCGCCAAATTGAGTGGGAGGCCACAACACTTGCTTTTGGGAGATGTAACTGGATTTCTTGTGATGTGTTTTCCAGGGCATGTTATGCGTCTTTAAATTTTGCACACGATGTTCAACTGTCTCAAGCCGACCTTGTCCCCCCCCCTCCCCCTTTTCTTTTCTTCTCTCCGGCAAGACCGTTTTCTCGATCTCAGACGAAGTAATCTCTATTGATCCGCAGCAGTGTTCGTTCACCTCCAGTCCCCAGAGCCTGACAACAGCCCTTTCCCACCATCTCTGTGATAGCCATCCATCCCAATCGTCGTCTACCAACTGGCCTTCTGGACCCCAGGCAACGCTCCCGCCAGAGCTTGCATTCGGAAGTTATACTGCAGAAACATCACCACCGTCAGCACCTCGCTCTACCCAATGCGGCGCGGTCGATCCGACCCATCCATCTTATCACACAAAATTCTGTGACCATCCCAAACTCCCGCGAGGGTCAGGGGCGAAGGCGCCCGCGGGAGGGGGGGGGGCGCGAAAAGGGAACACCTACCCTCGACATCTTGAAATCCCGAAGAATACCCCGTCCCTTGCCACCAAGTATACACCGATTGCGAATCTGCGTCGGGTTCGTGTAGCAGTGCATCTGGCCCAGCTGGATATGCGCCTCGACGCGCTCGCGCGGGCTGAGCGTCGTGTTGCGCACAATGTAGCGGAGGGCTTGCCTGCAGTCGGGCAATCACACACCGTCAGCATGATAGTCCCCGATTCTCCTTCGCCTCAAGCTTTCCTCCCTTTCTCTCCGAGCGTTCGTAAAACCAAGGTTGAGGTATCTTCTCTCTCGTGGTAGATAGGAAAGCAAAAAAGCTGAATCGCATACCTCTCCGCCTCGTGCTGTTCGTAGACCTTCCGCTTGGTGTGGTCGCGGATGACCTTGATGTTGACAAAGCAGCCGATGTCGAGCTTCTTAGCCCGGAACATCGACATCTTGGGTGGCGAGTGGGGCGTCGGTTGCTGTCGTCGCTGGGGGGCGGGAGAAGAAGCAGTTTGATGTGGACGTGGGAATGCGGCTGCGAAGTTCTGGACGGTTGGTCGAATTGCTTATATAAGCATAGCTCCTCGGGGCCGATTTCGCTGAATGGTGCCTGGTTCTACGATCTATCACAGTTCCGCTTTGGCCTCGACCAAGCATCGAATCAGTCCCGGGCCTGATGCAATCTCTCATCTAAGTGACTTGCTCTACAGAACGAAGCCAACGCTAAAACCAACAACCAAAGGGCGAAAGAGCTCCAAGGTAAGATGAGGACAGTCGAATTTCAACTCATACATTTCGCTATACACCTCCCTGTAAGGTAGTATCTCTCTTCAAAGACGCAAGAACAATGCCTGCGAGTTTTTGGTAACTTTTCCAGAACGCCAGATGCCAGCAGAACACAAGTCGAACCCTCCTCCACGGATTTCCCATCACCAATGTCGTGATCCTCCTCATAGCACGGGGATGCCCTCGTACTCTCCATAGCCCAATGCCAGGTTCATGTTTTCTGCAGGCAGTGTTAGTCAAATACGAAAGTGACACAGAAGATGGGAAGCCAAAACTTACGCAAACACTGCGTCGCAGCCCCCTTCAACAGATTATCAATCGTCGCGCAAACCACCACCCTCTTGCCCGAGCTGTGCACCGCAAACCCGCCAATCTCCACGCCATGCTTGCCACTAATATTCTTCACGCTCGGCGCCTCGCCCACCACCTTCACCAACTTCTCCCCCGCGTACCGCTCCTGATACAGCTGGCGGATATCGCGACTCGTCATCGTCTTGTTCAGCGGGATGTGAATTGTGTGGTGGATGCCCTGGAACCACACCGCCACGTGCGGCGTGAACGCAACGCTGCGGCCGAGCTGCGTGCTGATCTCGCGCTCGTGGATGTGGTCCGTCAGCGAGTAGGGAATCAGGTTGTTGGTGAGCAATTCGACGTCGTTCTTGGGCGAGGGCTTGGTGCCTGCGCCGGAATAGCCCGACACTCCGAAGACCGACGGCTCGCCGCCCATGTGCTCTACCAGCGGTGCGAGACCGAGCTGTGCGCCCGTCGCGTAGCAGCCCGGGTTGGCGATGTCGGTCGCATCGTGGATCTTTTGGCGGGCGATGAGCTCGGGGAGGCCGTACGTCCAGGAGTTGTCGAAACGGTAGTCGGCGGACAGGTCGACGATCACGCTGCGGTGGCTGGAGGCCTTGCGGCCCTCGTGCACAGCCTCAACAAAGGGCTTGCACACGCCGTTGGGAAGGGCCATCACCCAGCAGTCGATCTCGCCGCGCTTTTCCATGTCCCGCACGTCGTCGGGGCTGAGGTTGTCGTAAGTAATTTGGGCCTTGTTGTAGCCCTCCAGAGTTGTTCCGGCAAGCTCTCGTGATGACACGTGTGTCAGCTCCATGTTAGGGTGAGAGTTCAACAGTGAGATCAGGGCTTGTCCAGTGTATCCTCGTGCTCCGATCAAGGCGACCTTCGCGGGACCGTCCCTGGTCTTGTTGCGCTTGCCCAATGGTGGGTTGGGGTTAGTAGTTGTTGTCGCGAAGCCGCGGGTTTGGGTGGCGGACTTTGGCAGCCATGATGACCTAGATCGCGAAGAAGTACCGTAGCCACGAGCTTGTTGCGCAACAGTCGATTGAGGCGCCGAAGAGGCAGCTCCAGCGTTGAGCGCTGCGCGTTGCATCCGAGCCTCCAGGTTCGAATCACCCAGCATCGCCCGGCCGTGCGTCTCGAATTCCTTCATGACCTTCACAATCTCGTTGCCGTCCTCGATTCCGCACCAAAACATGACATCGCCGCTCACGGACAAACTGCCGTCCGCCTTGTCCCAGAACCACGTAAGATTCTCGTCGTCCTCCTTGACGGTCCAGACCAGCTTGGGGAAGTCTTTCTTGATAGCGGTAAACAGGTTATCAGCGATGTTGCTCAACCAGCCAGACTTGGTGATCGTCAGCGTAGCCAGTGTCGCGATTGGGCGTTTCTCATTCGGTGGGAGGACGATCGCAAGCGCGTTCATAGCCTCGTCGTAGTAAGCCTTGAAAGGGTTCTCCTGCAGGAATTCCATGTAGGTGTCCACAGTCTGCCTCGAGTTGGGACCCTCCCTGTCACGGACCAGCACCTCCTTCAGCTTCTCCACGTCGCTGAACTCCTGCAGGCTAGTCGTAGAGAGCAGCTTAGTGCCGCGCCGTATCAGCGTTCCGGCACCAGAGTCAGTAAACAGCTCCTTCTGAAGGTCCTGGGGGTGAATGATGGCCACAGACGACGACCGGGGCAGCGTATCCAGCAGGTCCTTGATCTCCCTGATCTTCAGACGTGTGCCGTACTTGCACCACGACTGTTGCATATACCACTCAAACTCCTCATCTAGGTTGATCGCCGAGATCTTGCCACCATCGCCATCAAACAGCCCGCCCTTCTCAGACAGGTACACCACCTTCAACGGCTCCAAGGCCCTCGCGAGCTCCGCCGCCGCAACATCCGCATTGACGTTCAAGCACTGCCCATCCGGCGTGTACGCCAGCGACGTCAGCACCGGCAAGCAGCGGTGGTTGATGGCCCACTCGATCATATCCTTGTTGACGTTGGTGATCTTGCCGACCAGGTTCCACTTCTCCTTGTTCAGATAGTCTGCCTCGAGCACGCCGTGCGTGATGGGGCGCACGTGCACGCCCATCTCCTCGAGCCGGTTGGTCAGGCGCTGGTTCTCCTCCATGAAGAGCTTGCGCGCCACAGCGAGCGTCTTGTGGTCCGTCACACGGATACCCTCCTCGAACTGTGGCTCGACTCCGGCGTCCTCGAGGAGCTTATTGAGCTGCGGTCCGGCGCCGTGGACGACCACCGGGTATAGACCGACGTGATAGAGGAATGCTAGACTGTTGCATAGCTCGTCGAGGCTGTGTGTGGCAGCATATCAGTCTTGTACCCTCCTGTGCTTCCAGCAGCGGCTTCGGAGCTCTCATCACCCAGGATTGAACACTCACTACTCAGTCAAGATCGCTCCTCCCACCTTGATCACCGCAAACCGCTGCGACGACACACTCGTGAAGTGCGACAGGTACTGCTGGACCTCCCTCTTGGAACCGACGCTGCTCAGGGTCTGGATGACTATGCCGCGGGTGCTCAGGTCGGTCAGCTGCTTGGTGGATGTGGAGAGACATGCGCGGCGTGCACATTCGGCCAGGCGGGTGCTGGCTACGACGGCGCGAGGGGTGGATGTCGAGGACACGGGAAGTCGAGCGCACCGGCGGGCCCCGGCCCGGAAGGCCCTCACGGAGGTGGAAAGCATGGTGGATTTGTTTGGAGGGCGCGCGTCGTGAGGGATGTATCTAGGGAGACAGGTTAGCTTGTGAGAAAGCGGTGCATACGTCGGGCTTGCTTGTGGTCGAGTAGGAGGGCAATCACTACAAAGCTTGTCTGTCCCTTCGTCTGCTACCACACCTTGTTGGGGGGCCAGGTAAGGATGCTTGTTAACTCACGATATTGGGAGCTCCTGTTCTGACTCGAATGCGCAACCACAGGTACCCCAATTCAACTCTTCAGGCAGAGACCTACGAATAGAGGAAATGAATTAGAAAGAGGGGAGACTTCTCTGCGCAACCACAACAGAAAGAGAATCCAGAGGAGAATAGGAGGGACTGGAGAGTGCGTAATGGTGTGTCCACTATGGGTGGGACGGCTTCTTTTACCTCCCACGCTATGAAAAAGTTACTGTGGGGGATGGGAGGGGTCCGCCGAGTTCCTGACTGCTATGATTTTTCGCGCCGACACCGCACCTTGGCTACCTACTTGACCAGCTTGCCAGCGTCGTACGGCAAAAGCTGTACCGATGTACCAAAGTACCTAGCCTCAACCTCAAGGTTGCAGTATACCTGCACATCCATAGTGTTCATATGAGTCTAGCCTTGTAGTATAATAAAATTCTTCACTCACCATCAGAGCTGAGAAAAGCAACAGCAACTTCACCAGTACTTACAAAGTACTATTACTAGGACTTTCCCAATGCCCCTCCGCTTCAACAACGCCAAGGATTCCCGGGGCAAGAAACCTCGTGAGGTCCCAGTCCAAAAGTTATCAGATGCCCCATCCAGATCCACTCTGCCCTGTTTATTTCACTGCTACCACTGCCGTGATGCTAGCCACCGATGCAAAAAGAGAGCGAGACTCATCAGATCTTATCAGATGCCCCATCAAGGTCCACCACCTCTTCCACGGAGCCGTCACAAACTCCGAGCATTTTCACAACTTCTCGGAAGAACCTTCCGAATCTCTGCTTGGAATCATCACGAGCACTGGCTCTCTACCCGTTTAATCTCCAGGATCTAGGTGTACCGCAGCACGCTCCTCTACCATGTAGCTGGGTATGTTTGTTGAAGGGCTTTTGCAAACTGGACGTTGACGTACAAGTAGTAAACTACTCCGGCTCCCCTCTGCCAAATACTATTACGTAGGTGATACGGTATACCGAGCACAATCATGTCACCCACCCGGGCTTTGGGAGTGGCACAAAGTAACAGTAAGACAGATGGACAGCATCTACTACATCTTTACCTGCCTCGGCATGAACGGCGACGATCAAGCTGAAAATCCAGTCTATATATAGCACGACCTCACGTATCTAGCCACGCCCATCACGCCTTCTCTGCACTTGACCATCCCTGGTGCCTACCTAACGGAAACCCCATCCGAGGACGCATGAGGCTATCCGGTCGTCTCCTGCGCCGATTCGGAGCTCATACATCTCTCCTCCTAGGATGCCACATCATGGGTGGCGAGGAAGCAGCAAATCCCAATTCATCACATTCACATGCAAAATAAGGAAACAGTCCAAGGAGCGTCGTGAGAGCTTCGAATTAAAAGGTGCGCAAAACGCCATTTGCCATTCCGTCATACATACACTTCAGGATCGCATATCGTGTCATCTGCGGCCTCGCAGCTCCGAATCCGCTCCAGACAGGCTCACAACCCAAGCAGCACCAGTCATACCATGCTGCCCGTTGTGACCTTTCCGAAGGGAACCCGTGGGGGGGGATAAGATCGAGAGATGATAGCAGAACCTAATTGCCTTCTCCTATCATTCAATCGTGACCGATACGCGCGTGGCGGGGGTTTTCGTGACGGGAAAAGAACCGATCGGAATCAAAAGACAAGATAGAAACTCCACCCCTTGCTGCCCGAAAAAAACATGCTTGCCAAAAACCACACGCAAGCATGCACTCCCTCCCCGCCAGCTAGCCATCTACCACCGCCGTGTTTCATCGATGTTTGTTTTAAATTGGTGTCCCGGAGCCTGCGAGATCGAGAGTCGTAACCGTTCACTGTTCGTTCCTACCAGTTCGTGGCAGTCCGCTGTAGTCCGCTGTGGTATCTTCGTCCCCATCAAATTACTTCTTTGTGACGACGACTGTGAAGTATTTGTTAGCTAGTCATCCCTTGAAAACTCGAACCTGTGGGTTGCAGGGAAGAGCATCGTGTCTCGACTTACTCGGTATGACAATGATCAAGATCAGGATGATGATGCCAGCAATGATGCACATGCGCATCTTCATGTCCTTCCACCACATCTGCTTCCGGACGCGGTTGGCGCCTCGGCGGAAGCCCTGGGCTGAGACGGCCAGGTTGTCTGTTTTGTCCTGCAGGTTGTCGATGCGCTCGCCACGCTCGTTGGCCATGTTGATGTTGTTCCTCATGGTGTTGATGGTGCTCTGCATGGTCTGTGGGGAAGGATGATGTCAGCCATCTGCCCATGCATCTTGAAAACCTGAAGCCCGTCACCCGATCACCGGGTGCCCGGGTCTCGCGAGGACGATCGTTGGAGAGCGGTCCTTCGTAGGTCAGAGCCCCGGTACGCTGGTCGTGGTCGTGATTGTGGTCGTGTTCTTGGTCATGGTTATGGTCGGCCGGGGAGCTGAAGAGGTTGACAGGCCGCTGCGTCGTGGCCCGAGCCTTGGCGCATCCTAGCCAGGCCCAGCAAGTCGGTCAATCGCCATTGTCCGTGGCCGCCGCGGGGCCGCCACAATTGTGGATGCAATGTGTGATGTGCCATGCCGTTTGCTGCCTTCGTCTCGATGCCGATGTCAACAATCTCAGGCGACTCGTCATCGTTGACATCGTTCTTTCGCCGTGGCCCGGTCCACCTGGCAGGTAAACACACCGCTGACGTAGGTCGATACAGACAGTCCATTCGCGTCGTTTGAAACCGCGGGCGCTTCGTGGTCGGTGACGGACTCGGATCCTTGGAGGGAGGAAAAAACATTCCATATTGTACTTACGCCCTGGATTTGTGCGATTCTGGGATCGCTGGACTGCGGGTTGCCCTGCTCCGCTGGGAAGCGGGTGTCTGGGTCGTAGCGTCCGTCGGTGGCCATTGTTGCGGTTGCTCAGGGAAGCAATAAATCAATGTGGTGAGGGTGTCTGGAATTCGATACTCCGGTCGCGATGTACTTCGTCTCGGTTGGATTGTGGTTGATGGGTTTGCGGGTTTGCGGGTTTTGGGTATCGTCAAGGTTTCTTAGGGAAAAGAGGAAAAGAGGAGGTTGAGCTTGGTCAGGTTGAGCGAAACAGTTGAGGAAGGAGGGAAAGCCGGCCACCAGGTGAGACACCTCTGCTGGGGGGACTGGCAGGTCAGGGTTGTCCCCGAAACAGGTCTGGGTTCGGCGCTTCAGTTGTCTGCGCCACTGGAACCCTGCGCGCCTAGCGAACTCGAGTCTTTTGTGCTAGCGACTGCGTGTGACGGGCTCTCAATCACTATCAGAAACCCGGACCCTATGATGGCTCCCAAGGCGAAGGCCCAAGCCCAACCTCACGAAAAGGAAGGGAAAAATACTTTGCACACAACGCCAGAGGACTGCCATCAAGAAACCCGTCTTCAACTAGGTCTTTTGCCATTCCTGGTTGCCCTGCCAGCCTGCCCGCAAGAGCCGACGCTCGTATGGCATAGATGGAGCGTTGCCTGGCATTCGGGCATTCGGGCATTACGCACTCGTTTTGCCTTTCTTCGGTCATGAGAGTGGCAGTGCAACCTTTGCCTCCCTCCATTCAACGTTCAGAACGGCTTTGACAATGTCCATTATGTAATCATTCTTTCTGGCATTCACCACTTCATCCGGAAGCGCCAAGCCCACCTTCATCGCATTCTCCTTGCAGACTCGTTGCAAAGTTTGTTTCATCAACGTTCTACCTATGAATACGTCTGGTCTTTTCAGCACGGATGGCTGCTGTTGAGCATGAACTAAATATTTAGTTACTCGGGACATCATTTCCCTCTAGCACGGTCTACCCAGACAATCTGGGGAGTCGTGCGCGTC